>VDFB02303812.1:0-41542 GCA_007258455.2 Sequoia sempervirens
TCACCTTGAATAGCTTTCCAAGGAATGGAAGGTAGAATGCTTATGTTCATTATGATTAAGTTCATTAGTGTTCTTTATTTAATACTGATATTTTATATACTATTGCAATGTAGGTGTCTTTAATAGTGATATTTTGTATGCACTTTTGCGATATTTTTGGCAAGATTGATCATGGACCTGCTGCAACAATAGCCAGCACTGATCCTTTCGAAGAGGTATGCATCTTTTATAGTTTGCATCACCAACTCATAATAATTCAAGTTTTTTATATTAATATAGATATGTTAGTCTAAGCATCTTTTCTATTGTGGCAATATATATTTCTCATTTTCCCACTTTTACGATATTCTTGGCATGATTGATCATGGACCTGTTGCAACAATAGCCAACTCTGATCCTTTCGAAGAGGTATGCGTCTTTTATAGTTTGCATCACCAACTCATCATCATTCAAGTTGTTTAGATTAATATAGATATGTTAGTCTAAGCATCTTTTCTATTGTGACAATATAGATTTCTCATTTTTCGTATATTGTGATATTCCTAGCACGATTGATCATGGACCTGCTACAACAATAGCTAGCTCTTATCCTTTCGAAGAGGTATGTGTCTTTTATAGTTTGCATCACCAACTCATCATCATTCCGTTGTTTAGATTAATATAGATATGTTAGTCTAAGCATCTTTTCTATTGTGACAATATAGATTTCTCATTTTCCCACTTTTGCGATATTCCTGGCACGATTGATCATGGACCTGCTACAAAAATAGCCAGCTCTAATCCTTTCAAAGAGGTATGCAATAGATTACAACAATATAGATTGGTTATTCTAAGCGTCTTTTATAGTTTGCATTACCATCTCATCATATTTTGTGTCATTTAGAATAATATAGACTGGTTATTCTAAGCTACTTTGATGGTTTGTATAGGTGATTGTTAGTCTAGAATGTGAGCATACTACTAATGTTGAAGACTGTGCCCTGAATGCCTCTAATAGGAAAATTTTGTAAAATTTGAATTCTCAAATTGGAAACAATGTAAAACGGTCATAATTGTGTATGGGCATAATCTATACCCAGTGATGTTTTTTGAAATATGGGGCAAATTTCTGGCATTATATAAAGGGTATGTTTAAAATGTAAAGGGGTTTGTATTCTAGAAACTCATAGGTTTTGTAAAGGGGTTTATTTTTGTACTTAATCGAGCTACAACCGAAGGTTTTCTTCTTGGTTCTTTCCTGTCGATATGCTCATTTGAACCAGGTTTTGTAATACTATCTATTCCTCTCCCCTACTATCTCTTACTCTATCTCTTACTCAAAGAGTAAGGAGAGATCTTAACCCATCTATGCTTTTTGAAGAGACATACATATACTAGAAATCGCACGTGAAGATGTAATGGGCACATTGATAGGTGCAATATGAAATTATGTATGATACAATTGAAGTAATTGCAAGAAGTCTTGTTATGGTGAAAGTTTTATTAGAGAATACATAATCATGTTTTCTTAAAGAAGAAGTATTAATAGGTATTAATTTTGAAGTAAATTTAATCTATATGCAAAGCATTTGTAAATCAATATGTGTGTAATTGTAACAGTAAAATTTGTGCATACCATGTCATTTCCCACACAATTTTGTGTCTATTTTGAAGAAATGTCTTGATACATGTACGTAGTTACTCAACATCTAAATTCAAGCTCATCTCTCTAGCCTTTTATCAATTTTCATACTTAAATCACTATACAATTAGACCTATCCTATTCTTATTCACACACATCTATACATTTACCTTATTTTCCCATTTATCACATTCACCAATGGGTATGCCCTCATTTATCCATTAGCCACCTGGAATTGATTGTTAGCCACTTAGATTTAACTATTAACCCATTCTAGGACACTTCTTCAATTGCAATGGTGACATCATGGTCACAAACCTATTCCCTTTCATTTTAAAATTCAAAATTCAAACTTTTGGCTAAGTGGCATCATTCACCCACTTTGAGTTGACTAAACACATGTTTGGCATAATTTGATGATATACGCTAGCATTAATAACATACAATATATTCATTATAATCATGAAAGCATTCATTTATCTTATAGCATTGGAGCAATTAATAGTGAGACATTTTGATTCAACGCAATAAAAATGATTAACGAATTTGAACATCTAGAGTGCTTGCCAACTATTTTTAATCTTGTTTCACTTTTTGGGGATTGATCTAGGAGAACTTGCCTCCCCATGAGAAATCAACAACCCCTATGATATTTCTAAATACCACCAAGTCCCTAGAAATTCAAGAGTAGATCAAAGATAAACATTCATACCCTCATTAACCCTTAATTATCAAATACCCCTATCAACCCTTAATTATGTTAGGTTGATTGTGTTTGATTAATTGCATTTACTTAATTATTCTAGGTTAACTTCATAAATAAACTATTTTTTTCTTTATATTTTGTTGAGACCAACCAATCCTACACTTGATCCAACATTCTTTTTAGGGTTTTACATTATTAAGGTTTTCAAATCTATATTTTTCTAAGTTTACATTCTATTTTCAAATTTGAACTTTCTTATACATCCTTGTACGTCATTGATACATTTTTCTATTAGGTTTTACATTTTTTATGTTAAGATATAGTAAATTATATTCAATTGCAATTTCATGTGTAAATCTCTTGTATTGTTAGAATGAGTACTTGAATGATCATGAGGTGTTGACCATCGCTGCCATAAATGAAATTGACCATCTCTCACATGTAATGCTTGGGAGTTACATTGGGAGAAGTGGATCATCTTTCCATAATGTTATGGGTTCCTACTTAGTTGATATGTTCATAGTGGAGGGCTAGTTTTGGGAATTTGTGCTCTCGATGAGTTATTGTTCAAATACATTATCTATTCATGGATTCTACCTTGAGTGCTACCATAATTACACGTTGGGGTGGTTAATGGTTTTAAACTATCAAGAATGGTTTTGGTGGCAATTAGTTTGGGGAAACCACTTACATGGTTTTATCTTCCCATTGCTTTGTAAATTGGAGGAATTATATGGAGGTTTCATGGGTTATGCAGGTGTACTTAAGGCCTTCAAGGGCTCGAGACAGGTTTGGTTGAAGGAGTTTTTTTCTTTGAATCAATAAAGTTTCAATTGCTTAGTTCATATTTTACTGTTTTTCTTGTGTTTTCTGCTTGTGCACAAGCCATTCAAGCATTTTTGTATAAAAACTTTATGTAGAAATGTTATTACATGTCTTGATGTTATTTCAAGAGTGGAAGGTGTGCATAAATGGGTTTTGAAATAAAATGAAGAGTTAAAGGTCTAAAAATGGTGGTTTTTTTTCACTTGAAAATAGAGTTTTTACCCTAGGGTTTGCAAAAATCTATGAGATGCCAGAAATTTCTTTGTTTTCTAAGCATATTGGGGCCTAAATAAAGGTGTCTAAGGTGGTGGTAGAGTCTGAAAGGTTGTGGAAGTGCTACATCCAATAAACCCTCAAGAATTACACTAAAAACAAGGGTTTTTTGATTTGACAGTTACAGGTCCATACAAATGGAATCCAATTGCAGAATCTTTGTTTTCTTGGAAATTTATTTGCTGCTCCAAGGTTTTAGGGGTCTGTGTGGTGTTTGAAGGTATGTTACTTTGCATTTTTGGGCTAATTGAGTAGCATGTTGAAGGGTGAATGTATAGGAAGTCAATGCTGGTCCAAAGGAGTCTATGTTGTTTCTCACATATGTTGTGTAACTTGAATATGGGTGTTTGAATCAGTCATGTGTTCGTCTAGTGTTTTGGAAGATTGTGGAGTAATTGGACAAAAACTAGTTTCTCACTATTACAAGGGTTTAAGGGGGTTAAAGAGGGAAATGTGTATTCAGTTGCTTGTCAAGTTTTAAGGGAGTTTTGGACTGTCCAAAGAGGTCAGAATAATCTTGTTAGATGCCTCAAATAGGATGGTTGCAAAGAATTTGTGATTGTGCCCTTGTGTCTGCATCAATTTTTCACCTAATTTCACTCGGTCCAATATAGCTCAGAGTGATTCAGCGTATTTGGGTGCAAGAGAGGACCATCCCTAGCATAAACGTACCCATCCAGACATGTTGGAATAGTTTGTTTGGTTGTACGAATTGCCAGAATGAAAGTTGCACCACTTTGCAACTTTACACTGCTTGCATTTGGCAATTTTTCCCTCCACTGAAAAGTCATCACCATAGGAAAATGCCTTTGAGATAGCAAAAACCGAGAGGGGTTTTCATAGATGGTCCCAACACGATCCCATAGCCTTAGAAAAAGAGTCTGTAAGCATCACGGTCTTCAAGAAATAGCCCTTCAAAGATTTCTGTCTTTTAGCACTTTGGACTCTTAAAGAAATCATTCGGTCCAATGTAGCTCCAGTGATTCCAAGCGTGTTGGGTGCAGAGAGAGAGGTTCATCCCTAGGCGTAAGCATTACCCATCGGACATGTTGGAATAGTTTGTTTGGTGCGATGCAGAGGTTGCACAATGGTGCACCACTTTGCAGCTTTTTCTGCTACATCACAACCTTTCCCTCAAGTCTCACCACGAGGAGAAAATGCAACCGAGATATGCAAAAGCAGAGAGGAGTTTTTGTAGATGGTCACAACACAATCATAGCCTGGAAGGAGAGTATGCCAAGCATCACAATCTCCATGAAATAGACCATTTAAAAGATTGCTTCCCTTTTAGCACTTTGGACTCTTAAAATCATTGGTCCAATGTAGCTTTCAGTGATTGGCATATTTGGGTTTGAGGGTTCATCCCTAGCATAAACATACCCATATGGAATGTGTTGGAACAATATATTTAGTGCGTCACGAGTTCGCGGAATAAGTTGCACCACTTTGCAACTTTACTCTGCTTGCATTTGGCAACTTTTCCCTCCACTGAAAAGTCATCACCATAGGAAAACGCCTTTGAGATAGAAAAAACCGAGAGAGGTTTTTGTAGATAGTCCTAACACGATCCATAGCCTTAGATGGAATTTTGTAACCATCCACGGTCTCTGAAATAGACCTTCAAAGATTGCTTCCTTTTAGCACTTTGGAATCTTAAAGGAAATCGTCGGTCCAATGCTTAGCTCCAGTGATTTGGCATATTTAGATTGCAAGAAGGTTCATCCTAAGCTGATAAAAGTACCCCATACGGGCGTGTATTGGAATAGTCCGTTTTGGTGCGATACGAGTTCTTGGAATGAAAGTTACACCCACTTTGCAACTTTACTTTAGCATGTAACTTTCCCTCCTTGAAAAGTCATCACCACAAAGAAAATGCCACCTCACGGGGATGGCAAAAAAATAGAGTTTGTAGATGGTCCCAACATGATCCCATAGCCTCAGAAAAAGAGTCTGTAAGCATCACGGTCTTCAAGAAATAGACCTTCAAAGATTGTTGCCTTTTAGCACTTTGGACTCTTAAGGGAAATCGTCGGTTCAATGTAGCTCAGAGTGATTCAGTGTATTTGGATGCAAGAGAGGACCATCCCTAGCGTAAACGTACCCATCCAGACATGTTGGAAAGTCCATTTGGTCGTATGAGTTACGGAATGACAGTTGCACCACTTTGCAACTTTACACTGCTTGCATCTGGTAACTTTTCCCTCCACTGAAAAGTCATCACCACAAGAAAATGCCTCCGAGATAGCAAAAACTGAGAGAGGTTTTTGTAGATGGTCCCAACACGATCCCATAGCCTTAGACGAAGAGTTTGTAAGCATCACAGTCTCTGAGAAATAGACCTTCAAATATTGCTTCCTTTTAACACTTTGGACTCTTAAGGGAAATCATCGGTCCAATGTAGCTCAGAGTGATTCATCATATTTGGGTGTAAGAGAGGACCATCCCTAGCGTAAATTCACCCATCCAGATGTGTTGGAACAGTCTATTTGGTCGTACGAGTTGCGGAATGAAAGTTGCACCACTTTGCAACTTTACACTGCTTGCATCTGGCAACTTTTCCCTCCACTGAAAAGTCATCACCACAGGAAAATGCCTCAGGATAGAAAAGTAGGAGTTTTTTTTTTTTTGTAAGATGAGTGCATAACCATGATCCACTTAGCCTTAGATGGGAGAGTCTGTAAGCATCAGGGTCTCCAAAGAAATAGACCTTCAAGATTGCTGAATTTTAGCACTTTGGACTCTTAAAGAGGGGAAACTAGTGGGCAACATAGTTAACTTCTTCACAAACTTGGTTTGAAGTAATTTCATTCTTTTTTGTGCATTTAAAATGGATTTTAAACTCCCACCCTAAAAATTGACCTCTAAATAACTTCGGCCACCTTAACTACCTCATTCTTATTCATTTTTTTTTGTAAACAAGCATTTTTCATTTCCAAGAGGCTAGCTTTCATTTTTTGCTTGTTGGATTGAAGAGAAAATTTGTGACACAACTTTCTTTTTCAAAAATTGTTCAACTTCATTGAACTAAATTTATCACACATCTGCTGAGAAACAAAGGAGTACCACAAACTAAAACACATTACACTTTGGTTCTCACTGACTTGATGTACTCTTCAACATCTCTCTTCTCTAAAAGCGACCTCTAAATCACTTCAAACACCTTAACTACCCTAAAAGCGTCCTCTAAATCACTTCAAACACCTTAACTACCTCATTCTTGTTCATTTTTGTTTTGCAAACAAACATTTTCATTCCAAGAGGCTGAGATTTCATTTTTTCTTTCAAAGAAAAATCTTCCTATACCACTGTTACACTACACAGGTAAACCAAGTTTTGTATTGTGGACCTATATTAAGCTACCACTCTCAAGTACCAATGTAACAATGATACAAAATAACTCTTGAGTGTACTAAAAAAATTCTTATGATTTTTGAAGAATGTTGATAACTCTACTATAGGAAGGTGATGAGAGATTGCTTAGCGATGAAAAGCTTGAGGCATCTTATGAGGAAGTCATGCCAACCAAAGAAATGATCAAGCGTGAAGTCACAACTTGCAGCCATGGAATAAACCCTCACGAACCCTAAAAAAGAAGATGGTTGTGTTGCTGACCGGAAGAGTACTTAAAGATTCATAGGGAGCCTATTGAACCTAAAGAAGATGGTTGTGTTGCTGACCGGAAGAGCACCTCTGGATGTTGTTTTAGTTGAGGTCTGCGATGAACACTTGTACACACCATAGTATGACTGTAGCCATTATGGTTGATATCGTGTTGAGATGATATCTAATATCACGATGAGATGATATTCTTCTTTTCACTTATGGTTGTAGCCATAGTACTAGGCATCACGATGAGGTGATTTTCCTTGTGCAGCTGGAAGTATCCTCCCTAGCTGAGAGGGAGTGTTGATGATTATTGCAACATCAGTCATATCCTTCCAGCGATCTCCTCTACATAAGAACAAATTAAATATATCCAAAGCTATTTAATTTATATATATATATTGATTTGTGATTAATGCTAATTCATCAAGAGATACGAGTTGATGAAGAGGTGCATTTATGAAGAGGCCGACATGCTTGAGGCACAATTTATGTCAAATAATATTTATTATTTTATGAAGGCCGACTTCTATCTTGGACGCGCAATCTTTGGGGAGGCACATTCTTTTTGGAGGCCGACCTATATTGTGAAGAGTCGTATCTCTCTCAACTTGTGTATATATTAGATACATTTCATTGTTTTGAGACATACAATTTTCATGCATTCCATTTCATATCAAGTGCAAGTTAGTGAGAAAATCTTCAAGTGCAGATCGAGTTATTGTGAGAAGGCTGAGGATTATCATTTGAGAATTACATCATTGTATTGTTGTCTTGGCATCAGTCTGTGGTGCATATTATTAGGCCTCATTATCAGCCTTCATTGTAAAGGAGTTTCTATTGTGATTCAATAATATAAATGATATTATTGGTTGGTCTTTTCTCCCTCAAGAGGAGGGTTTTCCCAGGGTATCTGTTGTGTTATTGTGTTTGATTTAGAATTAATTTTCTGTGATTTAAATCTAATCATAAAACTAACACAAGTAAATGGCTGCATAGCATGTGGAATGAGGGGGCAACAGGCCTGAGACCCCTTTAAAGTTTGTTTGAGTGCTTTCTTTTCATTTTTTGTGATTTTTTTGCAAAGTTTCCTCAAAGAAATTTGAATCAAATTGCACTTCTTTTTCCATCTCCCACTAAAATTGATTTTTTTCAGAAAACAACATTTTTAAAAAGTGATGCACACCGTATAACGCATAACTTTTTTTTCATGAAGGATAAAATTCAAATCTTTCAAATTTAGATTTGTAGCTTTGATATATAGTGCTTCCACTTGGTTAGATAGTTTTTTATTGAATATTTTTTCCTTAATCAAGTTTCAAAGTCAAACGAATTACAATTCAGACACAACGCGATCATATAACGCGTAAATTTTTTTGTATATGTCAAAATTTTATTTTATTTTATTTGTTAGATCAAGGACTTCAATATTTGGTGCACTCATATTTTTCAAAAAAAAAATTTGATAATATTCTATTTTTCCACATGTGAAGAACAAAGAAATTCATTTTTGATGAAAAACCTATGTTTAATAAAACTTAAAAACAAATACATAACAAAACCAAAACATATTAAAATTATATTCATTGGATAGCTTGTTAGAGGGAATACCATAATAATTTGAAATAAATTTTAAATGAATTCATTTTATCCCCCAAAATCTAAATCAAAAGTGATTTTTTATCAGCATTTTGATAGGTGTAAAGGAGACGCATTTATAGGTGATTTCAGCTAAAATTCATTCCTCTCAGGAATTGTAAACCACTATTATGACAGCACCGTACAAGCAATAATTCGAGTGGGAGAGCATTAATCCTCCTCTAACATGCAAAGTTGACAAGTTGTACAAAGCAAATTCAATACTATTTTTAGCATCTTTTCAAAAAACTGACCTCATAAGGCCTTTATTACAATATTTTTGGTCTAATAGACCTTATTAACAACACACAATAAAACTAAAATTCAAAATTTGACGAGCACTAATGGTATAGGATCACCTGCTTATTTCAATGATTTTTCTCTAGTTGCTACATGAAGAGTTGGGTCTTGGTGATGGAGTCTGAGTTGTTTAGGTGTTTTGTGTCTAAATAAGGTCAGTGAAGGCCATTTTTGATGTAATTGGAAACTTTGGGGTCTTTTGAGACCATATTGTAAAAGTTGTAAATCTTGTTGGAAAAGTTGTCAAGTTTGATAAAAAGTTGTCAAGATAGGTTGGGGTATGTGCAGGATCATGATGGACCAAAAAGTGGCGATATGATGGGTATGTGTAGGTTAATATGTGGCTGATGATTTTTTTTTTAACCCAAAATTGATGAAACAAAAGGGTTTTAAAGGAGATTCTCAGCTTTCCACCAATATAAATTATGCTTTACTTTGACTTTAATAATTAATTATTTTTCATTTTCTATTTGAATTACAACTAAAGTCTTGATTGATAGGCTGATTGAAAAACATCTATAGCTTTCAAATGGTATCACATTTTTTAAATCAAAACATGTTTCACATTCTATGCTAGCATACTATAGGATTAAAAAATTGAATTTCATGAAGTTTTAACCAAGTTAAGGTGGTGGACATACAAGTTTTTATATTTTTTAAAAGTTGTAATAAAAAAATCATAATTAATTATTTACTTGGAAAAAATTACAAAAAATATGCATCACATCGGGACATGAGTCCTCTATATCTAAAAATCATATAAAAAAATATTATCATTTATTGTGGTTAGGGTGGTTAGACACACCTACTTATTTTTTCCCTAAAATTTAAGTACTACTACATTGAAATTTCAAATTTTCACCAAATAGATTTAAAAAAAAAAACCTAGTAGTTTAGAAACTAAATTCAATTTGCTACAAATTCTATTCTTACATATTTTTGAAATAATATAGATAACTTATTCAAATTTTTACGTCAAGTTGCCTAACTCTAATTTTTCTGAATTTTTCACCACTTAAGGGCCTATTTTTTCCATGATGATCCTACACATACACGTTGAATGTCATTTTTTTTTTAGTGTGTGGTTATTATTTTGGATTTAACAAGGTCTAAGTAGACCATCTCTAATGTTTTAGGATTCTAGGAGGGTCAAATTGCAAAATAATGCAAAATGAGCAAAAGTGTTGTCAATAAAATATGTAAAAAGTGCAATTTTGTACTCTAACGGGCATAAGGAGTTTGAAAATTGGTTGAAGTCAATTGTGGGATGGTAGTTGTTGTATTTCATGCTTAAAAAGGCCTCTTATGTTTGAGTTTTAGGTTGGAGAAACAAAGTCTGAAAGAGAATCAATAAAATATTGTTATCTCCATGCGAATTTCTGTGTTTTTCCATAATTCTTGAAGTTTCTTGGTAAGTTGTATGGTTCTGTACAGTGTGGTTGTGCTTTATTTTTAATGGAAACTAGTGGTCAGTAGAGTTGAATTCTCCACAAACTTGGTTTGAAGTAATTTGATTCATTTTTGTGAATTTAAGAGGCAGTTAATTGGAGGTTAGTCTGTGAGACCTATTTCAAGGGTTTGAGTGCATTTAAAATGGAGTTTTAAGCCTTCCACCCACTGTATGATGTTGTAACTCAGTGGATAGGCTTATTTAGGATAGACAAAAAAAAATTCATTGTTTCTTGTGCAGGGGAGGTTAGCATTATGATTTTTAATGATGCCCTAGATGGCATTTGGGGTGTTTTTGCATGAAAAAGTGAGGTTAGAGAGGGTAAAAGTGGGAATTGTTTGAGGGAAGTCACTTTTCTTGTTCTTTTAAGCTTGTGCAGGGTTATTCAAGGGTGTTGGAGTTGGTGGTAAAGTCTGGGGAAGTCTACAAGTAGGTTTTTCAATAAACCCTTGCTAAATTTGAGCAATTTGAGGGTTTTGTCAAATAGGGTCTTAGAGGGTGAGTTCTAGAGGAAAAATGGGAAAATTTGAGTTTTTTTCATCTGTTGAGTGCTTCCCCAACAATTTTTAGGGTCTGTGAAGTGTTCCAAGGGTGGTTGCTTTGGAAATTTGGCCTATTTGGCTAGGTTGAGCAAGGTAGTTTGCATGATTTGTGAAAGTTGTTCCAAAGGAGTCCTATGTGAGTTGGAAGTATATTGAATGGGACTAAAATGGGTGTCTAGAATGATGATTAGTTGTAGGAGTTGTTAAAGAGATCTGAGAGTTAAATTGAGAAAATTGGAGTTGCTAACCTATAAGCTTATCTAGGTGAAAGATTGGAAAATAAGTCCAGATTGAGTTTGTAAAAAGAAAGGTGGTTAGGAATTCCTTGTATTGTGAAAGTGAGTGGTTTGACATCCTTGGTAGCATCAACTAACCATCAACTAGTCCTCTATTTATAAGGTGCTCTTGCACCATTTTCCAAGCATCCATATAGCTTGTTTGAAAGCACCTGTTTTAGGCTTTTAGCCATAGTAGCAAGGTAGTGAAATGTTTGATAAAATGCTTTGGTAGACGTATGAAAAATGTGGTAGCATATACAAGGCAGTGAATTGTTTGAAAAAATGCCTCAAAAAAATGTGGTCTCATGGTGATGGAATGTCATGACAATCTATAGCAATTTTCCTATCATGGCATTCCATCAACATGAGACCACATTTCTTTGAGGCATTTTTTTCAAATAGTTCATTGCCTTGTCTATGTTATTGCTTACTACTATGTTTTTTTAGTGGTGCGGGAGCACCTAGGAAACATTAGGTAGCACTAGGAAAATTTGGAAGCCTAGCATGAAATTTTGAGATTTTAATACTTTAAGGTCATGTTGACCATCTTGTTTTGTGTTAGAGGTGTTAGAACATGTTAGGAGGTAGGTTGATCAGTATCTCATGGTAGAATGGATGAGTTTCACAATTTGCTTCCACTAGGATTCACTAGGATTTAGAAATAAAGCCCAAAATGTTGCATTTGTGCAATTTTGGCCTAATGAGGTGGTTATGTCCGACCAAGGGGAGGAGTAACCACTTTATGAATCTTTATAAGGTGGACCTCGAACTGGAATTGGGGTTGGAAAAACTTTGTATCATTTGGAGTTTGTAGATTATATGGAAAAATAATGAAGTTCTTGTAATTTTCTGGTTTTTAGCTCTTTTAGTGTGTTAATGGAGGGTTCCAGGCACTGAGCAGTGTGTGGCATGTGTGATAATTATCTTACAAGCTTTGTGTAGTTAGTAGTTAGGTTGTCTCATCATTTTCTAGCTCTGTTCTTAGTTAGTTTTGGTTCTTTCCATTGTTGATCAGACCGACAAGCTGTAAATCATGGAGTCTTAGACCTCTGTCTTCCACTATACCTGGTGTATAGTCAGTGGGAGGTTGAGGCTAAGCTCCATGCCTGTAAATAGTTTAGGTTTAGGATTTTGTAGGAGGAAAAGTATCATGGAAAAAGTATTCTCCTAGGTGAGCTTGACTATGCCCTGTTAGGAAAGACAGTGAAAAACAAGCACTAAGTTGCAGGGGTGTCAATTCCCTGACAAACCAAGGTGTGTGGTGGATGCAGGAGGCCTTGAAAAGGTTTGGATTGAAGGAGAGGTTTCACCAGTCCATTTGGTAGTTGAAATAAGCTGACAGATCACTGTGTGGTCAGGAAATGGCCTAAAAAGCCCTAATTCTTACAAAATGAGGGTTACGCCTGTGTACGGACAGTGAAGGCCTATAACCTCAAAAATCTTTGAGAGGTAGGAAATTGAACTAGGATCCCCAAGGGAATATTGTGATGTTCTTTAGGGAGATTGGAGATTGAGCCTATTTTCTCAGGATAGGAGGCCTAATTGGGGCTCAAGGCTAGTAGCCTTTTTAAACCCTAGAATAGGGTTTGGTGAGAGCGATGGAGAAATGGAGATTGGTGGATGATCAAGAACCCTAAGGGAAAGGTTTTGAATCCATGGGAGACATCACACACCCCTGCATCGAAATAGTGAAGGTTGGAGATTTATCTAGCCTTTAGGAAGATTAAGGGCTAAGGAAAGAATGGCAGAGAGAGCACCAAGATTGGCTTGGTTAGGGAAATGGAGATGATAGTAGGGTTGGCCAGGAGAACCAGGGGTGCCTAACAAGAATTAGGGCCTATAGGTTAAGGTGGTGGAGAAAGACACCAAAGGGGTTTGCCAAGGTGAGACCCAGAGCATGGAATAGTGAGTGTTCCATCCAACCCTACCCCATCAGATTGGTATCAGAGTAAAGATTTGGGATAGAATATTGTATGTCAGACCTTGAATCTAGTGGTTCTCCCATCATGGTGACAAATGATGAATTGGCCAAGATGGTCGAAGAACGAGAGGAAGACAATAAGTTGTTAAAAGAAAGAATAAACCAACTTGAGAAAGCATTGAATAATGTGCAGTTGGAAGGAAGGGTACCAAAGAAAGAAGAGGTTGCAGAGGAAGACAAGATCCCTGAACCTGACCCTATCTTGGAAGAAGAACCTTTATTGAAGGCATTAAAGCCTTTGAGTGGAAAAGGACTTGAAGGCATACCACTGTTTAGTGGAAAAATGGAAGCTGATCTAGTCATGGATTGGATAGAGGGAATGGAAAACCATTTTGAATGTGATGGAGACACTGAAGCACAAAAGGTAAAGGTGGAAAAATCAAGACTAAGAGGTTCTGCTTTGACATGGTGGAAATTCATTCAGACAAAGAGGGAAAAGGAAGGCAAACAACCTAATTCAACTTGGAAAGGAATGGTTGCCAAAGTAAGGGAAGCATACATGCCAGATGATTATGAGATTCAGTTACACAAGAAGAGACAAAACCTAAGGAAAAAGGACCAAGATGTGAATACCTACACAAAGGAGTTCCAAAAACTTTGTATGAGGTCTAATGTTTCAGAAGATGAAAGTCTTAAGGTGGCTAGGTATCTCAATGGATTGAAATGGAACATTCAAGAGGAGATGGATCTTTTAAGTCCTAAGACAGTACATCAATGTTACCAATTAGCTATCAAGATTGAGGAAAGAAACAAGAGGAAACAAGACCAGGCTTCTAAGGGCAGAGGCAAAGGTAGAGATCAAAGAGATCAAAGAGGACAGCGAGGTGGCTACCAAGGTAGAGGCAATGACCAAAGAAACCAAGGAGAGTCTAAACTCATAGAGAATTGTGGTGAAACACCTTCTAGAGGAGGATATAATAGAGGTAGAGGTTCTCAAGGAGGTTCAAATAGAGGAAGACGAGCAGGCAGGAGCAATTCATACTTTGCAAACATGAAATGCTACCATTGTGGTCAAGTTGGACATCTAGCTTATAGGTGCCCAGAGAAAGCATCTTCATCAAGCAATGAGAAGAGAGTGGCTTATGCACAAGAGGACACCATGAGTCCTAAGTCATCTGAGGTCAGTCACATTGAATCTGAGGTGGGAGAGAATCTGATGTTTAGTAGAGTTTTGATCAGACAACCGGTCAAGGAAGAGCCAAACAAAGAAGAGCTCTATTTAGAGTAAGGTGCAAGATACCTGGTAAAGTATGCAAGGTCGTAGTAGATTCAGGTTCAACATACAATATTATCTCAAAGGAGGTAGTAATGAAATTGAAATTGGAGAAGATACCCCACACTAACCCCTACAAGGTCACATGGCTAAACAAAGGGCAGAGTGTTCTAGTGAATGAGAAAGTAACGGTGGAGTTTTCCATTGGAGGTTACAAGGACAAGTTAGTTTGTGATGTGTTACCCATGGATGCCTACCATCTACTATTGGGTAGACCATGGCAATATGACAGAGGTGCCATATATGATGGGAAAGAGAACACCATCTCATTCAAGAAGGATGGGAAGACTTTCAAGTTGCAGTCACTGTCAGAAGAAGAAGAGGGACAGTCAAAGAAACCAAGTGTCATGTTGAGTAGTGGGAAGGCGTTCCTTAGCAACCTACATCAAGGAGGTGAAGGATATGTGGTTATGTTACAACCTAAAGAAGAAGACAAGGTTGAAAAGACAATCATACCTGAAGCAGTCCTAAAGTTGTTGGATCAGTTCAAGGACATTGTAAGTGATGGTGCACCTGCAACTCTACCACCAAAGAGAGCCATAAGTCATCAAATTGACTTCATACCTAGAGCTTCATTTCCTAACAAGGCATCTTATAAGCTTACACCGGATCAGAATCTAGAGGTAGCTAGGCAAGTACAAGAGTTGTTGGATCAAGGATTGATTCAAAAGAGCATCAGCCCATGTGCAGTACCAGTGGTCTTAGCAACCAAGAAGGGAGGTAAATGGAGGTTATGCATTGATTCTAGAGCAATAAATAGGATCACCATTAGTTATAGGTTCCCTATTCCTAGAATTGAAGACTTAATGGATTGTCTTGGAGGAGGTCAATACTACACAAAGTTGGATCTCAAGAGTGGATACCATCAAATCAGAATTAAGGATGGTGATGAGTGGAAGACAACATTTAAGACAAATGATGGGTTATATGAATGGAGAGTGATGCCATTTGGTCTCTCCAATGCCCCTAGCACATTCATGAGGCTCATGAATGAAGTACTTAAAGACTTTATAGGGATATTTGTGGTAGTGTATCTTGATGACATCCTCATATTCAACAAGCTAGCAGAAGAGCATTTAAAATATGTGGAGTTGGTTCTTAGAAGATTGCAAGAGGAGAAGTAGGCAATCAATCTAGAGAAGTGTGAGTTCTTTAAGCAAGAGCTTGTATATTTGGGCTTTGTAGTGTCCAAAGGATCATTGAAGATGGATCCAAGTAAGGTGGAAGCTATCCTAAAATGGCCTACACCAACCACAGGGACTGAGGTAAGAAGTTTCCATGGGCTGGCTCAATTTTATAGAAAATTCATAAGGAATTTTAGTGGTATATGTGCACCAGTCCTAGATACAATCAAGGGTGGTTTAAAAACTAAGTTTGTGTGGACTCAAGAAGCTGAGAAAGGGTTTGAGAAATTGAAACAAGAGGTGGCAACTCAACCAATTCTCTTATTACCTAGTTTTGACAAATTGTTCACTGTTGAATGTGATGCAAGTGGAGTGGCAGTAGGAGGAGTGCTAAGTCAAGAGGGCAGGCCTATAGCCTTCTTCAGTGAGAAGCTCAATGAAGCAAAGAAGAGGTATTCAACTTATGACTTAGAACTTTATGCTTTGCTTCAGTCACTTAGGAAGTGGAGGCATTACCTTCTACCCAAGGAATTTGTAGTCTTTACTGACAATCAGGCACTTAGCTATATCAATACCCAAGAGAAGTTGAGCAATAGACATTTGAAATGGATGGAATACATCCAAACTTTTACCTTCACCATCAAGCACAAGAAGGGACAACTAAACAAAGTAGCAGATGCATTGAGCAGGAGGTTGTTGACAGTGTAGGAGATACAAGTGAAGAGCATAGGGATTGATAGTTTCAAAGATCTCTATGGGGAAGATGAAGACTTTTCAGAGGCCTACAAGGTATGTTTAGATTTTGAGAATCATTTTCATAGCCAATATTCTGAGTATACTTTGCAAAGTTGTTTTTTGTTTAAAGGAAATCAATTATGTCTTCCAAGAGGGTCAATGAGGGAAAATCTCATTCAGGAAAAGCATAATGGAAGTCTTAGTGGACATTTTGGCATCAATAAGACTTTAGAACTAGTGCAAAGATTCTATTACTGGCCTAAGTTGGAAAGAGATGTTAGAAAGTATGTGGAACAATGTGTTGTGTGTATGAAAGCTAAGGGAGGAGCTAGTAATGTTGGTCTATATCAACCTCTACCCATTCCTAACAGACCATGGGAGTGTGTAAGCATGGATTTTGTGGTAGGCCTTCCTAAGACCAAGACTAGTTTTGACAGTGTCTATGTAGTAGTGGACAAATTTAGAAAAATGAGTCATTTTATTCCTTGAAAAACTACTCATGATGCTAGTTACATAGCTCATCTTTTCTTCAAGGAAGTTGTGAGGATCCATGGATTTCCTTTGAGCATTGTTTCAGACAGGGATGTGAAGTTCATGAGTCACTTTTGGAAGACTCTATGGAGTAGATTGGGTACCAACCTGTCATTTGGATCAACTTACCATCATCAGACCGATGGTCAAATAGAGGTGGTTAACAGGGTGCTACGTAACCTTCTAAGGTTCCTAACTAAGGAGTATGGACAGACATGGGATATGGTTATCTCACAAGCTGAGTATGCTTACAATGATAGTGTGAACCGAACCACAGGGAAGAGTCCTTTTGAAGTTGTGTATGGGATGCACCCAAGAGGCATATGTGAGCTCAAAGATATTGGAGCTATGGAACAAAGAAGTGGACATGTAGAATACTTTAGTCAGACCATGAAGGAGATTTAGGAGCAGGTGAAGAAGACAGTCACCGAGGCTACACAAAAGTTGAAGGAGAAGGCAGATTTGTCAAGAAAAGATGTACAATTTTCAATAGGAGACTATGTCATGGTCCACCTTAACAAGTCAAGGTTGCAGAAGGGAATGTCAACCAAGTTGCAAATGAAAAGAGTAGGACCATGCAAGATATTAGCCAAGTATGGGCAGAATGCATACAAGGTGGAGTTACCTACCGATCTAGGAATCTCACCAGTTTTCAATATAGATAACTTGATCAAGTACAAGGGATCAGTCAATGATGTGGAACATAACAGTAAGGAGATCTTCAAGGAAATCAGCAATATATCCTTACCTAATCAAGACAAGCCTCAGGCAGAGAAGATCTTGGAGTCCAGAGTGCAAAAGTCTACAAGGCACAAGGTGTACATGGAGCACCTTATCAAGTGGAAGAACAAGAACGAATCAAAAGCCACATGGGTACAAGAAGATCAGTTCAAGAAGTTTGGTATTGACCTGTCATTGGTCTCTCCTTCCATTCCTTAGTGTTTGGGCTAGGAGGGGGAGAATGGTGTAGGAGCACCTAAGAAACATTAGGTAGCACTAGGCAAATTTTGAAGCATAGCATGAAACTTTGAGATTTTAATACTTTAAGGTCATGTTGACCATATTGTTTTGTGTTAGAGGTGTTAGAACATGTTAGGAGGTAGGTTGATCAGTAGCTCATGGTAGAATGGATGAGTTTCACAATTTGCTTCCACTAGGATTCACTAGGATTTGGAAATAAAGCCCAAAATGTTGCATTTGTGCAATTTTGGCCTAATGAGGTGGTTATGTCTGACCAAGGGGAGGAGTAACTACTTTATGAATCTTTATAAGGTGGACCTTGAACTAGAATTGGGGTTGGAAAAACTTTGTATCATTTGGAGTTTGTAGATTATATGGAAAAATAATGAAGTTCTTGTAATTTTATGGTTTTTAGCTCTTTTAGTGTGTTAATGGAGGGTTCCAGGCACTGAGCAGTGTGTGGCATGTGTGATAATTATCTTACAAGCTTTGTGTAGTCAGTAGTTAGGTTGTTTCATAATTTTCTAGCTTTGTTCTTAGTTAGTTTTGGTTCTTTCCATTGCTGATCAGACCGACAAGCTGTAAATCATGGAGTCTTAGGCCTCTATCTTCCACTATACCTGGTGTATAGTCCATGGGGGGTTGAGGCTAAGCTCCATGCCTATAAATATTTTAGGTTCAGGATTTTTTAGGAGGAAAAGTATCATGGAAAAAGTCTTCTCCTAGGTGAGCTTGACTGTGCCTGGTTAGGAAAGACAGTGAAAAACAAGCACTAAGTTGCAGGGGTGTCAATTCCCTGACAAACCAAGGTGTGTGGTGGATGCAGGAGGCCTTACAAAGGTTTGGCTTGAAGGAAGAGGTTTCACCAGTCCATTTGGTGGTTGAAATAAGCTGATAGATCACTGTGTGGTTAGGAAATGGCCTAAAAAGCCCTAATTCTTACAAAATGAGGGTTACGCCTGTGTACGGACAGTGAAGGCCTATAACCTCAAAAATATTTGAGAGGTAGGAAAATGAACTAGGATCCCCATGGGAAGATTGTGATGTTCTTTAGGGAGATAGGATATTGAGCCTATTTTCTCAGGATAGGAGGCCTAATTGGGGCTCAAGGCTAGTAGCCTTTTTAAACCCTAGAATAGGGTTTGGTGAGAGCGATGGAGAAATGGAGATTGGTGGATGATCAAGAACCCTTAGGGAAAGGTTTTGAAGCCATGGGAAACATCACACACCCCTGCATCGAAATAGTGAAGGTTGGAGATTTATCTAGCCTTTAGGAAGATTAAGGGCTAAGGAAAGAATGGCAGAGAGAGCACCAAGATTGGCTTGGTTAGGGAAATGGAGATGATAGTAGGGTTGGCCAGGAGAACCAGCGGTGCCTAACAAGCATTAGGGCCTATAGGTTAAGGTGGTGGAGAAAGACACCAAAGGGGTTTGCCAAGGTGAGACCGAGAGCATGGAACAGTGAGTGTTCCATCCAACCCTACCCTATCAGTTAGATTCTTTCCAAGCATCCATAGCTTGTTCGAAAGAACTTGTTTTAGGATTTTAGCCATAGCAGCGAGGCAATGAAATGTTTGATAGAATTCTTTGATAGACATGTATGAAAAATGTGGTAGCATAGACAAGGCAGTGAATTGTTTGAAAAAATTCCTCAATGAAATGAGGTCTCATGGTGATGGAATGCCATGACAATAAACAAGGCAGTCAACTATTTGAAAAAATTCCTCAAAGAAATGAAGTCTCATGGTGATGGAATACCATCAGAATCAAAATTGCTTTTGATTGTCATGGCATTCCATCACCATGAGACCTCATTTCTTTGAGGCATTTTTTCAAACAGTTCATTGCCTTGTCTATGCTATTGCTTACTATTATGATTTGATAGAATTTTTCCAAGCATCCATAGCTTGTTTGAAAGCACTTATTTTAGGATTTTAGGCATAGCAACAAACTAGTGAACTGTTTGATAAAAAGCTTTGGTAGACGTGTATGAAAAATGTGGTAGCATAGACAAGGTAGTGAACTGTTTGCAAAAATGCCTCAAAGAAATGTGGTCTCATAGAATTCCATGACAAGAAAATGCAATTGACAATTGCTCCTAGCTATTAGTTATGCAATGTGAAGTAATTGCATAACTACTTAGGTTGACTTTGTAAAAACTATATTGTAATTGAAAATTTTTCATCTATCAACATCTAGTTGTTAGTTATGCAATTTGAAGTAATGCTTTGAGTTTGAAAGATGTGCAGTACAATGTAATTAGCCATATGAATATAAACTACATAATATAACCATTATTTTTTATGCTATTGTACATTGATATTTAACCATTGCTCAAGATTAATTTTCAAAGAGTTTAATCATGCACATGAGGAACAAATTATTTCAATTGTCAACTTCTATATATCAAATTATCCAATAACCAAGTGTATGTCCATATACAAAAATGGCATCAATGCCAACTCAAACAATTTTTTACAAAATGTGGCATATGCCATCTCGATATCTATTCAAAATTTACATGCCAAAATGTCTATCTCATCCTAAACTACTAGTGGATCATCAAAATGGAGCCTCTTTGAAGCACTCTTTGGCTCTGAAGGTAGCTAGCACAAGAAAATTTCAAATCACAATTGAGATTAGTTATTCTATATAATTTAAAATTGAATAATTAACATCAAAATCAATATACATTGAATTATAATTGAACTCTAAAATTGAAATCTTGATTACCTCAAATATATGTCTCTTCAAAGGGTCAGGAGTCCTAGAATATGCCCCTCTTAAAGAACCAATCAAACCAACTTTTGAAATGTCAATCTATATATGTGAACAAAAACATAAAATTGATACAAGTTAGCTTACAAATGTCGGTTATAGGAACATATTTACCAAACACAAAATAAAATAAACACATACCTCTTTAGGCATCTCTTTTTCTTCATCTCCTGAGGTGTTTCAACACCTACTCCTTGAGGTGTTCCAATACCTACTCCTTCAGGTGTTGTGACACTTGTCAACAAGGATGTATAGGTCATAACTGCCTATACATAAAAATGACAAGTACATATGAAACTAAAAATATATGTTGATGTATGTATAATCAATATAAGATCTTAAAAATATTAATTCAATCAAATTTGAGTTCAATTACCTTTCCCTTATCTAAAATTGAGCCTCCATAGTTTGGACAGCACTACACCTCACTCACACTAGGTGTTTCCTACAAGAGGAAAATAAGATAAAAATATAAGTTAATATATAATTTCACTAATGACAATTCAAATGACAAGAAAGTATATAATTAAAAAAATTAAACAAGTGAGTGCGAAAATATATACTATGTGCTTGTCAAGGCCAAATGAAATGGTCCTAAGGGTGCTATCAGTCACTTGTGTAAGCTCCTCCTCATACATCAACTATTAAATAGACCATGTGAATAAATATTAGTACTTGATACCATCTCTTATTAATATTCATTTAAAAACAAATGCAAGTTATGAATTTACAACTTAAACCTTACCTGTGTAACTATTCCAATGTCCCCCTCTCTAGCAAGAGAGGACTTTGTAGGATGTACTCCACTCCCCTACGTCTGATCTCCTATAATGTCCACATCATGGAGTTCATAATCAGAAGTTTCCAAGGGATGCTCAATGGGCTATACAAGAGGACCCAAGCATATCTGGTGGCACATAGTGCAAGTATGTGGCACACAAATATGTGGATTTGAGGAGGAGGATGTAGCAGCACTCGATCCATTACCAACATCACTAGCATGTGGCTGAGCTACTGTAGAAGTATGGGAAACCAAAAGATCACTCAACGAGTGAATAGCCTGAATAGTTTGTGTGGTTGCACCCTCGATAATATCTAGATGATGTACTAGAGGTGGCAGAGGAAGGGGATGAGGAGGAAAATATGGGCCCTGGACTACTCTAACTATCCCTAGTTTATCCTGGGGTATACCTCCACCGACGCCCTGGAAGGGTTTAATGTCAAAGTAATTGACATAATGCCCTAACACAAACTTAGGGTATAATTTTTTAATAAAGTAAAATGGTATATCACTATTGTTGTTGGGTGTTTTATCAAAAACCATACACCAATGATCCCAAAAGTTATCTACAATGTCCTTATTTGTGCACCATTTTATAGAAAGTTTTGGTTTATTAACATTAACTAGAAAACCGGTGCGGGGGTTAACAAATAAAGAGGCTATTTGGGCTTTTGTTATTTGGAGATCTTTCACATCTTTGTAAGACAATCCACAAGAGTAATATTCCCTCATGGTTTGTTGCCACGAATGAAAGGCATTATGTTGGGTGTAGAGGGTTTCTATATTTTTAATTATTTCATTCAATGTGTTTGTCATCTGGGATAGAGTTTGGTATTTGTGCATTTTCATTCTTAGCCATAATACCTTATTGAAGTTAAAAACTAATTAATCTAATTGAAATTACACAATATAAATGAAATTATTGTAAAAAAACCATAGTTTTTAATAAAAATCCATAAAAAACCCTACTTTTTAATAAAAATCCATAACAAACTCTAGTTTTTAATAAAAATACATAAACAACACTAGTTTTTAATAAAAATCCATAAAAAACACTAGCTTTTAATAAAAATCCATTAAAAACTCTAGTTTTAATAAAAATCCATAAAAAACCCTAATTTTTAATAAAAATCCATAAAACCCCTACTTTTTAATAAAAATCCATAAAAAACTAGTTAAAATTATACAAAACTAATATAAAAATCACAAAAATAAAACCAAAAACTTACCTTGCAAATCGGATATCAGCTCGAATCGGATATCGGATCACCCCAGGTCATGCTCACTATGTTTACAACTATTTAAAATGATTGGAAATTATTTTAAATGGCCGCTTTTACCTATTTATACCTGACCCAAATCGGATTGGATATCTGATTTGAGATTCTTTGCTTTGGGCATTACTTTGGAGCAATGTACTGACATCCAACCAAAAAAAAGTCAACTCAGGATTTTCACATTTTTTGGTGGATGCAAAATGCAATTTTTTCACATCGCCACTTTTTGGCCCATCGTGATCCTACACATACCCATAATTGATGGGTATCACAACTAGGGGATAAAACAAATCAAGATAAATTCATTAATTTATAGGTACCAACTTAACCTAAACTCCTACTTTTTCTATATAGGTGCCCATTATGATTTGGAGTCTCATTATTAAATGGGTACACATTACAAACCTCTACAAATTTAGAAATGAGTACGTATTCCTTAAGGATATTAACTTTTTTTTTTTCCCACAAGCTCATTTTTAGAATGCATACCTATTTTAGAATGGGTACACATTTCTTTTTAGATTGCATACTCATTCTTTTTAGAACAATTGTGCATTTCATAAAATTTAAAATTTGAAAGCTACATTTTTGCTTTGGTTTTGGGCTTGAAAGAGGCTTGGAAACCCGACCCTTAGCCTTTGAAGTTTGCAAGTACAATGTGATGATAACAACAAAGGTAAAAACTAACTTTAGCTATATGGCCAATAGTTTGTTTTAAATTTTTGGACCAAATTAAAACCCATTATAGATGACAATCTCTAGTTTTCAAATATGTAATTATTATTTTACTAATGGACATATTTTTCTATTTATTAAATAATTTTTAAACAAAAGGGATTCATAAACTTGTTCAATGACATTATTATTTTTTAATGATTTGATTTTAATTTTTTTTGAAAAAAATATGATTGGCCAATCTAGACATTATTGTCTACATGATGAAAAAAAATAATGTTAAGATTATTTTAGGTCAAATTATGTTGGTCATACATGAGGGGTTTTGAAAAACATAAGGATCTAGTATAAAAAATAGTTAAAAAAATAATGTACATTAAAAAATCACAAAAAAGTATTTTGACCAAACTTTACCATTATTTGCATCTTTCCACAAAAGAAAATAGAAAATACTCTCATTTAGGCCAAATTATGTTGGTTGTACACATGCATTTTTTCCCCAAAGCATACAACTTTTGAAATGCTACTTTTGTACATCCTATACAAAACCAACTTTTATCATCTAGGTATTAGAATAACTTACATATTTGAAAACTAGACTCATATTTTCACACTCATACTTGGAAACTAGACATATATTTTCACACCATGTTAATATTATATGTGTAGGGGTTTCAAAATTTTACTCAAACAATGAGAAAATTTAATTTGTAGGAAAAGACTTCCAAAAAGTGAATCCAACTTCTTGCACTTACCATTCACTCATAGATAGTTACAAATTTCTATAAACATTCATCCTTAGTACATGAAACGTTTTGTTCTCTATGCACCCTATCCTCCATTGAATTCCAAGCAAGGTGAATCATTAACACTTTCTATATAAGAAAAATTCCTCTGTATCTCATTTATGAGAATTTTAATATTTATATTTAGATTATAATGATATTTATCTATAATTTTATCATAAAAGCTACTCATGTTCAAATATTATTACTTTGTTTTGCAAGTCCCCATGGAGAATACATAACAAAAGGAAAACTCACACAATTACATCTTATATGATGAATTACTTTATATGGACCTTTGTTGTATTCTTTGGTATCTAAATGTTTACTTTACATGCATGTCTATGATTGCACTACATAATTTTAGATGTATGATAACTCTAGGATTCAAATGCACCTCAAAGTTGAGGAAACATGGATTGGTGAAATTTGCATACCCATGTCCTTTCCAATTTAGTTTTGTGTATGTTTTGAGGAAAGTGACTTGATACATTGACATATTGACAAATACCATTATTTTATACAAAGTAAAATACCTGAACCCCATATTTCACCTACTTACTTTCTATACACATTCATATATTTCTATCCCCTACCCATCCATATGTTCAACATTCCATTATATTCATTATATCCATACATTTATTATACATATACATGCACATACTTCCACGTTCTCATTATCCACTCATATTTAAAGCTCCTTTTATGTTTTGGGTTCATTTTATAGTTGCAAGGTTGACCAAATGGTTCTATATTTGATCCTTTCAAATTCAAATTTTTTAAATTTAAATTTTGACTAACTCTAGCCAATTCTTTTCTCTCCAAAGGCTAACTAAACACAAGTTTATGTGATTTTTAAGTGTCCTTATATTTAAAGTAATTAAATGGATTTATTTTTATATCTAAATAATCTCTCATAATCTAGAAATCATTCACATATCATTCACATTACAACACTTTAATTAGTACAAAAAAGGGGATCTTGATTGGTGTAAGCATTTTAGGAGCATATGCATGACTAAAGAGTTTAATCTTGTACATGCATAATGTTTTATAGGTTGACTTAGGAGAATGTGTCCCTTCATAAAATAATGAGAAGTCCTCTATTAGTATTTCTATGTAATGGTAGTCTTCATATATTAGAAAAAGGTAGAAGTAGGTTGGTGAATCAAGAAAAGTAGAAAGTTGAGTTAAGTGCATATTACTATATCAAGTTTATAGGTGTAGGAATCTCGACAATATAAAAATCAACTCTAATCTCTAGACTCAATCTTTCACATAGCAAATAAACTATTATGATCTCAAGGAAAATAGTAGATAGAGGCATTCCATTTCAAATCTTGACATACTAATTTCTAGTGCCACATGTAACTTTGTTCATTCATTGATTATGGATATAAGTAAATTCATTTTCTATTTACCTCCCACATTTAATTGTAGCGCACAAAATATTAGAAAATATATTCCCATAAATTATTACCATTAAATTAGTTTAGGCTAATTGTTCTTATGTGTATGCATGTTATTGGATTATCCTAGACTATACGGGTAAACCCACAAAAGTGGTTTACAATTTGAGTGAGGAAGGAAAAGTGGCAAAATGACCCCATACAAAATTTGTTGGTTTTTGGGGTTCGAATGAACCCTTTGGTTTGAGCGAACCAAAAAATGGTTCGAATGAACCCCAATTTGTGTGAACCAATTAAATGCACTCTCTAGGTGGACCCCATTGTCACCAAGAAAACAAAGAAAAAAACTTTTTGAGAGGGGGTTTGAATGAACCCTAGTTCGCTTGAACCCCCTAATTCCCACCTTATCATCTTGACATCAAAAAATTCTAGAATTTTATGTTTTGAAGCTCGGGTTGAGGATGAAAATGGAGGAGACTTCATAAAACCAACTGGAATTAGGTAGTCCTCAGAACGAGCTATCCAATTACTATAGTTTTAATATGTTTTGGTTTTATTATGTATTTGTTTTTTTAGTTTTATTAAACATAGGTTTTTCACTGAAAATTAAGCTCTCTATTTTGCATGTATGTGGAAAAATAGCAGATTATAAAAAAAATAAAATTGAAAAATATGAGTGCACCAGATATTGAAGTCCTTGATCCAATAAAAAAATAATAATTTTGATACATACAAAAAAATTTATGCATTATACAGTCTGCCTATGTCTGAATTGTAATTGGTCAACTTCGAAACTTGATTAAAGAAAAAATATTCAATAAAAGACTATCTAACCAAGTGGAAGCACTACATATCAGAGTTACAAATCTAAATTTGAAAGAGTTAGAATTTTATCCTTCATGGAAAAAAGGTTATGCATTGTACGGTGAGCGTCACTCCTTAAAAATGTTGTTTTCTGAAAAAAAATACTAGTTTTTGAGGGAGATGGAAAAAGAGGTGCAATCTAATTCCAATTTTTTTGAAAAAAAGTATATTTAGAATCTACAGAAAAAATGTCATGAAACTCTAGTTTGCATCATCTTCAAATTCCTCATGGTTTAGTCGCTATAGGTGCCCGAAAGTGAAGATTTAGTTAGAAAAAATTATTTTAGTGTCCAATTTGGCCAAAAATTATTTCAATGTCCAGTAGTGGAAATTTTATTTTCCTTTATGAATTTCACTATAAACTCAATAGAAAATTAATTATAGAAGCTCTTTTTTGTTAGTAAAATTAGATAGTATTGCATCTTATGTAAAGAAGTTCTTAGAAAGGCTTTAAGTCATCTAGTCTATGGATCTATTTTATATTAGTCATTTGAAGTTGAGATGTATGGTTATTACGTAATATTTAAGCTCAACCGTTGTTGGACTCTCAAGTGCCCCCCTAGACTTGGCTTTGTCAACTTAAATGAATTTTTCAATCTATAATGGAGCCTAAATTACTCATTTTATTTTGTATTTGGTCTACCAAGGTTTACCTTTAAGGGAAAACTTCTCACATTGACATTTCTTATCCATGATGTCTTGCATGTAATAGATTTGAGACCTTCAAGCATACTTTTTGGACCTTCCCTTGGGCCAAGAACACTTGGAATTAGATTTGTATCCTTTTTCTAGACCTTTCATCTTAGGTATTTCTCTTAAAAAAATGAATTTTCTAGGGCTATGCTCATGTGAGTATCCTATATTTCCATAACTTAGAGAATTTTAGAGCTTATGTTATGTTTCAAAACTCTAAAAAGAGAAATAATATTATTTGTAATGGATAGGTTATAGATTTTTCCTTTTTTTCAAATGAGAGCATGTGTTCTCACTTTTTCTTAGCTTTAGATGTAGGCATGATTTAATATAATTGGAGTTTCAACATATAGGACATACCCAATCTCTAAGGGAGTGCATCTTCCACTACAAGAAAAAATCAAATCTAAACATGTACCCCAAGAGCTTCCAATACCTAGTCCTAGGAAAAGTGAATCATTCACACAATCAAAGGTGTTTCTTGCTTCCTCCTTCTCAATTAAGTTGGCATGGGTCCAGTCACAACATAATGCATTTACCTCCCTTTTGGGAGTGCTTGTATTGCTTGCATTACATGACTCTCAAGACAAGTAGATGGATCTTGATCCTCTCTCTAATAAATCATATTCAGAGTGAGTTATTCCTCACTCATAAAATGATTTCCTTGCCCCAAATTTTTAGATTATTGCATTTACATATGAATAAACCATATTCTATTGTTAACCATCACAATTATATGTATTAATTTATAAATCTAAAAAATATTTCTAACAAAAATAAGATGGAGGGAAATTCCAATTATTACATTTAAATAGTATTAAGCTTAATATAGGATTAAAGAATATTAGAATAATCAAAGAATAATAAATTGAACAAATATTATTGTTTAACAATCAATCACTATTGGAAAATAATATTAGAGTAGCTTAAGATAGAGAACTATATGATAAACAATTTTAAAAGTGGGGATAGCCAAATATAGACGACTGTATCATGGTAGAGCTACATGATATAGACCACTACAACATGACAAATATAAAAGAAACTAAGATGACAATAATATTACATAAATGCATCGTTATAAAAAGCACTAGAAGTAAGCATAGCAAAGTATATACCATAGAATTTAAAGTAGGAAACACAATTCATCAAAGGCCATATAGAAAACATGTCTGAATAGGTAAGCAAAATGCCAATAAACTAAAAAATATTGAGTTGCAAAAATCAAACTAGAGAGAATTATATCCAAAGAATATTAGAATTCAAATTCATCAATAATTGACCATTCAAATTTATGCCCAATAGAATAAGAAACATGATTGATAACAATCTAGACAATCTTAAGGTATTGGAAGTTTGCATGATTGATCTTTCCCTTATTGTGGGAGTTTGTGAGAGGCTATATAATTTTGTGGCTTCTTGGATGATCTAATCAAGCTTGGTGCCCATGGATTTTTAACAAGGTTCAATGGTTGTAAGGTAGGATTGTAGATCAAGTTCACTTGTTGGGTCAAATTTGAATAAGCCTACAACTAATCTTTCATCATTGTAGAGATTTGAGATATAAAGGTATAAGTTAGAGTAGATAAATTAAATTTGAACTTCATGAAGAAAGAAAAAGGTGGTGAAAGTTTCCAATGCCACAATTTCCAAAAAGATTTCACAATTGCTTGTAAGTTTCAATAATCACATTCCTAGAAACTCTAAAAGCCAAAAAGAGTAGATTTTCATGATAAAAAAATGTGTGAAAAGGGTTGTAAGGGAAGACATGAGAACATGATAGATTCTTTTTACATTGGAAGAAGTCCAAAAAGCATGTTTATTATTTCCATGGCCATGGTAGTGGGGGCACGTAAGAGGGGTTGGATGATCTGGAGGTAAAAATATATGTAGTAATTTGGGATTAAGCATTGACCTATGAATTCCACAACTAAAGGTTAAGGTGTTCTCATTTGGAAACTAAAAATTTGCATTTCCATCTCTTAATGAAGTTATTTCTACTAAACCATACATTGCTAATTGAATTTCAAAGATCTACTACAACAATAGATAACAGTAGATTTACAACTTCTGAAATCCATATCAATTATTTTCATGTACCAAATCCAAAACCAATATTTTTTAAAATAATGTTAGAATATAAATAATATGAAGAAACAATAATAAATTATCCACAAAAATATATGTACCTCATTGATCTCAGATTGTTTGAAATTTAAATATTTGAAGTTGGTGAAGAACAAGTTACAAAAGGCCAGGAATATTTATGTTGCTTTAGCATTCTCGCCTCTTCTAGCCCCCACCAAACGCGCTTTTCAAAAAATTGTAGAAAATCTGGGTCAAATTTAAAGTTGGTCTAAAAATGTTTAACCACCTAAACACACCTAAAATCTGGTTTGGAGAAAAGTTGTGTGAACAAGAAGTTTGAGATCTGTGAATTGCAGAAAGAGCCATTTTTTTAATAACACATGGTAGGGGAGAGGGGACCATAGTGGAGCGGGGTTCAATAGTGGGGATAGAAGTAGTCCTTAGTGGACCCCATAGTGGAGCACCTTAATATCCAATTACAAAACACTGTTTATCCATAAAGTACACAAATTGACAAATCATGTGATGCCACATCAATACACCAATAAAACATGACTTAGTGCACCACTATCGATCTCACTTTTTTTTGGGTCTTTTTGGATACCTCAACAAAAAGTATGCTGATGTGGCATCATATTTGATGATGTGGCCCTAAAATGAAATATAGAAGCATGTGAGTTTCCAAATAAACTATTGTACAAAATTGGGAGTGATTTGAAATTTCCACATAGGATTTTGAGGAACACGAAGTTAGGGTGCTCCACTATGGGCCCTTCTACCCTATACCGGCTCTGACCGCATTTGGGGTCCCTGGTCAATGGTCATTTGGGGTTGTACTGTAAGTTCTTTCATAATAGTTATTGATGGATTAGATTCTATTTTTATTGTAATATTTATTTGTCTTTGAAATATGTTTTAAATTATAAGTATAACATTTATTTTTGAGTGGTTTTATTATTTTAATTAAATTTATTATTTTAATGGTTACGTTATTATATTCATGTTATTTTCCATTTAGTTATGATGGGAATATTTTGAAGTAATCTTATTTGATAATTAACATGTTTCTTGTGAGAAGTTTGGCTCATGGTCCAATCCGTGATCCATCTTTAATTTTTTCTCCTTTGCACTTACTCACCTACATTCACTACCTATTCATTCCTATCTCATCTTTAATCCCACATATTCTCATACATTTATCTCTCACATATAAATTACCATCTTATCCATCTTGATCAATTACAATGAGTCTAGGAATGATCATTGAATCTCAAGATTCAAAATTCAAATTCTACTAGTCATTGCAAACTGACTTAGCACATATTTTATGTAACATGTTGCTATGCCATGGCATTTAAAGACATTACATGATGGAGATCACATGCTAGAATCATTAGAACACACTTCAATTTTGAAAGGGAAATAAAGAGTTATATCTACATCATCATCATATAAGTCATTTGCATGTTTACATATGTTGTATGATTATTATTCATGGTGTATTCATCTATATTACACACATTTACACATACTTTTATGCTTATCTCCAAGTTATATGCTTACATTATTATTCATTATCAAGTATAATTTGCTTATTTAAGGAAATTATTATTTTATTTTATATGCTATATGTGCTTACATGATTACATATTATTTTATTACCTTATCATGTATATTTTCTTCCTCTATAATTTCTTGCATTTGTTAGATGCAACCAATTAGAAGGGCATCTATTGTCACTCACACTTTTCATGTTTGAGATTTCATATATCAATTTGTGCTAAATAGAAAGTCATCATCTTGGAATCTTATCTCATTATATGGTTGTATTAATATGCATATTCTTATAACATTTTGTATTGCAAAGAGTTTTGATCACATTCTTACATTTCCTAGATGTTTATCATATTACAACATCATATGGAGATTTATCACATTATGTGCTTGTGTCATAGAGAGACATTACATTGCAACATCACATGGAATTTTATTACATAGTCACATCATGCTTCGACCCATATCACAATACTACATCATAGAAAATATTTGATATTGCATTCCATATTGAAAAAATATTCTATTATGAGTCTTTCTTCTTATTTTTTAGATAGTTAAAACAACTTGTAGTTTGTGCATATTTTCATTATGAGGCAAGAGCCACTCATTACACATTTTAATTTTGTTGTAGATTTTTATGGAGTTTTCATACCAATGAGAGTACATAAATAATTCAAGAATGATTTGTTACTTTACATGGATTGTTATCCATTTAATGAATGTTTGAATATTTACTTTTTGTGTTGGCTAAGAATGTGCACATACTTTGAAATACATACTCATGTTAGATTTGCATGCACATCAAAGTAGGAAAAAATTTAATGGTGAAATTAGCATAACCATACAATTTTCCATTTATTTTTGTGCCCACCTTGATGAAAATGTAATTTAATAACACATTCACAAGTGACATACTCTTGTGTTAAGCTACTTACATGTATGCAAATCCAAAAAATAGTTAGTCTTTCCAATCTCTTTTTAAATCTCTTTTTTACTAATGGTATGGCTAGTGCATGACTATTAACAATTTAATAGATCAATAATATATTAAAATTCTTCTAGATCATTTGTATCAAGAGCTACACATATTAAAAGTCTTCTAGATCATTTGTATCAAGAGCTACCACCACTCACTCCCGCATAGAGTTGTTCACATAGTTGGAACCATGTCTTGCCTCTTTCTCCTTAAAAGGAAGGGTTAGACTCCTCCATCTTGTGAAAATATTAATGGTTCATTTGATTGTCTTTCTTTAATGTAGTATAGCATGAGCATAGATACTATCTTGCTTCTACCTTTTGTTTGAGGTGCTTTTGTCACTTGCTATAGTGGCTCTTGATCCTCCTTTTGGTAAGTCCTAAGATAGTCTACTTACCCTTCTTATTAGTATGACTATATTTAGTTAAAGAAATTAATTTATTGTTATATATTGAAAAAAAAAAATTAATATATTTTGATGGGCCATACATACCAGTCAACCATATTACCCTCTTATTTCTGCTGAATACACCATCTCACTAACAATACTCAACCACTCATTGCTCATTGAATTTCATAAATCTGCTACACGGGCACGCATCTAAAATACAAAAAATAAAGTAACAGTGGATCTATGATTCTACAGTACTTAAATCCATAACAATTATTTTCAAGTACCATCACCAAAATCAAGATTTTGAAAGGACTTATAGTATATAAAACATATAGAGAAAAACAATAATGACTGATGTTCTGGACCACGAAAAGATCCATTTATTTTCTACAGGCCTAAACGATGTAATCAAATAATCTCCCTATTAAAATCAGTGCTAAAAAGCGTTTAAGAAGAGCGATCTTATTGGCCATCAAGACAAGATGGCCATGAACAAAATTCGCTCATTGATATTCATTCACCACACAACTAAAAAGCTCTGTAGTAATCCATGTGCTTAGCACCTCAGTGGAAAATGCAGGCCATAAAAGCAATGAAGGATCCCACCAGACCAGCGGCTAGAGATGGCGTCATCGCCATGGAAGCTGCGCCTGTAACAATTGCTGGACTGGGCGCCACTGCTTCCTGTGCACTCACCACCACCACCAACATCATCATCATCACAACTAATATTGCCATGAATCTGAACTTCTCTGCTGCTCCTGCCATTTTAACAGAGGGTGTTTCACAGATCAAAAATTTCTCACAAGTGGAATACCTGCAGCTTTGTGATCTCTCAACACCGTATTGAAATGTAGAGGGAGATTGTGAAGAGAGGAATTAGCGGTGTACAAGAATGGCAGTGGAGAGGGATATTTATGCTTTGGAAAAAAATATGTGCATCAAATCTTGGGCGTCTGTAAATTGCAAATAATTTCCTAAGCAGCGAAAGAGTCTAAAATGTGTGTTGGAGAAAAGTCGTATGTGAATAAGGAGTCAGAAGTTGTAGAGTCGACTTGGCATGTACGAAACAGTCAGTCAAAATGGTAATAAAGACGTACACCAAAGAAATTGATGAATTAACACGTAGAACAATTGGTAAAGGGGATTTTGTTAAATTCTAAGTTTCTCCAAATTGGACTTTCGACTCGTTCCACGTAAAAATGCATGAGTGGGTGGGCAAATTTTCATGTAACTAAGCATTAGAATCGAAATAATAAAAATAAAAATAATAATTAAAAATAAATAGTTGGGATATTCATTATGCTGAAGGTGTTTTCTTTACGAGAGGGAGATACTTCGATTTTTTAATCAACGGTTTATATTGCTTGATAAGGATTTAAGATGAGGGAATTTATCTTAGTAGGACACGTGGCTTTCAATTTGATTTTTGTGTCTTTTCACACTATACAATTTTTCTTGGTCAAACATAATTTCACATAATAGTTGCACATCATTTTTACAATAGCAACATGTTTGTGTCGTACACAATTGTATGTACATGAGGGTGGTGGTGAAGATGTGATTGTATTACTTTACATATGTTTCATAGGTCAGAAAATATTTAGTAGTTTTTTTAATGAGGTCATGTTATACATAATGTATCACAAGAAAGATCATTATGTTTTATAGAGTACACAATTAAAGTTCCATCGAGTGGTCAATGTGACATAGATAAGGACCTATGTACTCCAAAGATTTGGTCATTGGTTGTTTTTCATGTGCCACTAATAAGTGAAAGACATGTAGTTATATGGTAGGTCCATCAAATGTGTCATGTGTTTTTTAATATAAGTATAACCACTTATATTTGAGTATAAGTATAATCACTTATACTCAAATATCATCCTGTCAATCTTACTCATTCCTGGTGTTTAGTGCTACCATGTCTTTATCTATGTAACAACCTAAGATTGACCCATGATATCATACTGATATTCCACAAATTATCTATCCATTAAAGCATCATTGAAAGTGGATTTTTGTAACATGTAGTATTTGAATGATTTCATTTATGTGTAATTAATTTTCCTACAAATTTCTTTATGCATAATTTAGGTTTCATACCAAGTCACCCCTTTCTTCATTATTAATTTGAATTTCACATGTTAGTGGATGGTGTGTTATTTTTTTAGTACTTGAATATATCCTTAATAGCGTGTTCTTTAACACTAGTAAACAAGGAACTATGTAGTGCTTATCGACTAATTGTTGTGGCTAGTTCCCATCCATTATCTACTACACATGAATCTTAATATCATTTCTATGATGGGAAATAGGAAACAAGACAAAACCCTCGTATTAGGTGGAAATATGAAAATTCATCAAAGTTGATAGCAAAGAATACATCTTTCCTAATCATACATGACAAAGTTAGAAATTCAAACACTAAAGAGATATGACAACCTGGTAAGTTTACATTTGCCAACATAGACATGAGAGTTCATTTGAAGTGGCCTATCTAAAGTATAGATTCATTTGTTTGTAAGGAAATATTCCCCTCAGTGTGGCATAAAGCCTTTGAGTCAAAAGAAACAAAATAAACATAGATGTACTAAGTAGCCACAATGAGGAAGCAACAATTATTCTCACAAATAGGAGAGCTTAAATTATTGATTTCATAGCCTATGATAAATGCAATGAATAGGAGAGCTTCCTTCACTACTTAAGCTTCACCTCTTAAATGTAAATAAAGGATTGTCATTGTGTTGTAATTCATACTACTAAGCTATATAAATGATTGAGAAAAGTGAGATTGTCCATGTGGAGCTACATTGAACATAACACATCATTTGATTAATGACCCAATAATTGACCTTCAAGATCTCTTCAACATACCCATTGCACATTGAATGTGATTTCTAGTAGGAAACTTATTCTAAGTCATGTGAATAATACAAGAAACTTGATTCTTTTTAATATGTTATTTTAATATCACTTGCATGGAATAATTTTTCTTTTCTTTAACTTTTTTATTAGCTACTACCATATTTCTTTCTTTCTTTAGAGGAACTCTCCTCTTCACTCTATATTCATTTAGTTGAGGGAAGATTCTCTTCTACAACTAACCTCCATACATAATAATTTCTAATCTTGAAAATGTTCCCCAAAGACCCTAATACAACCTCTCCTTCTAATCATGCACTCATGTACATATTTCCACCACAACCTTCTCCTTGTGTTCCTTTATAATCCCTTTCAACAATGTTAGATTACTAGGAGCTAAATTTAAATATCCTCCCACAATGTGATCTTGATGAGTGGTATTCTACCACCAAGTTATATATTTCTCATAATCTAGGGAACATCCTTACTTGTTTTAGTATGAAAGCCCAAAAATAAATCTAACTTTACCAACATATATACATTAGAAGTTAGAGTGCACCTTAGAGTTTTTGGAGAGATAGAAATAAAATGCCCCAGAGAATTGCAAATACCCTCGAATTTTGATGAGAGCTAAAAATGCAATGGTAGATTGGGTAGTCTCACCCAAGTAGGTGTTATCTTAATTTTTTCATTAGTATATAATATAGGAAAATCATTCATCTCTTACACATGGAACCCTACGACAAATAAAAATTTATATATAATATAGTTAAATCCTTACTCATTTAATTATGTACACTACTTAGGTTGACATCCTCTTTCTATATATAGGAAAATTCTTATTCATTTACTCAGTAATTTCCTTGCCCCTTTACTTGTCCATTCTATCTCTTGGTAACTATGGGCTAGTTCAAACACTAATATGAGGAGACAATAGGGACTAAATATACATGTCATAAGCTATGTATCCAAGTAATATGGATAATTTTTGAATCAGTGGTTAGTTCCTATCAATGCTAGATACTAACATTTACAATTTAGTATATCTATTTGCAAGCAATTACAAAAAATAACGAGTAGTTTCAATTTCATTTAAAACCACTAATCATGGATTATATGTTTGATTCATTGGAAAAAATCCAAAAGTTTGAAACAACCATTAGTGAATTTTAAAAGATATAATTTCATATATATCAAGTATTATCATGGTAAGTTCCCAATATTATAATAAATCCTAATGTTATAATTTAGGCCTAATTATGAATACGGTTATCACTATTATTATAATGGTGAAACACATCCATTTTTGTACCAATAATGTTTTTACATGATTGAACCAACAAAATATTGATGGTCAATCTTTCCTTCCAGAGTTATAGGATTGTTATTCATTAATTATGTATGTGTTTTAATTTTAGCCTCATTAAATTTTTTACTATCTTGGGCTGTTTTGTACCTTAGTACTATTTTAATATATTTGCATCCCATTAGCCTATTTTTCCCACTCTCATAGATTGATATGGTGTCTTTCTATCTTATATTCTTAATAAAAAATCACATCCAAGGTTCAAATGATTCTATAGAAGAAATACATTGAATAAAATATAAGATTGAAGCCATGGCTACAATCACATGATATTGTAGATGACATGTATGTTTTTTATGCAAGTGAAACAAAGAAAAAAAGGTCCAAACTATTTTTAATTTCCAATGCTATTGTGGTAAATTGAGTGCCTAAGACACAATTATCTAATTCATACTTATATAATATAATGGATAAACAAGCTTTGCACTCAATCTAAATATTTTATAGAGTTCAAAATTTAAATTAGAGATTTTCTTTGTGTGTGATAAAATTAATATGAAAATAATGAACAATAAATACAACTCTCTCAATTCTTCTCACTTCTTTCTAATGATAGGTTATGGAGCTAGAACTCAAATAATCTAAACTAAACATAGAATACATGGACTAGTAGAATCAAAAAAATCAACCATAAAAAACAAGTGTGAAAATCTCCATTCTTTGGTTTGTTGTTCTTTCAATTACATAATAAATTTTTGGTCATTTACATTCACCTTGTTTCTAGATCCATATGTTGAACTTTTTTGTTTGTTGAAAATATATTTTTTTGTATTAAAGTGTATAGAAAGAAATGAAGCTATTATAGGCTACTTAAATATGCATCAAATATAGAAGGAAATTTTAAAAACAAATAACCAAATAACATGATTTAAAAGCCAAACATTTTAAGTTTACTCATTTATTGACAAAAGCCAAAAAAAAACAATTGGCAAATTTGAATGTTGTAATAAATTTAGCAATTGGTGAAGTGTCATATTAAACATACTCTTGATATTATTCTCCAATTCGCTACAATTTTATTGTTTGTCTAGAGTGATCTTTTGCAATTGCTTTTGAATGTAAATATTTTCCTACACAATAATCATTGTATTCAATTTTATTTATATACATTATGGAAAATGATCTAGGATGGTGGTGGAGAAGGTATGAATGCATTTTTTTTGTGAGTAGTGAACAATCTACATTTACACTAGGAGATTAAATATCTACTAAGTCAATAATGCTATTTGATTTCATCTCTAAATATTTTATACAACATTTTGTAAAAGACTTGAAATAACCAATACTATAAATTGTAGATTCATTTTCAACAGTTTGGAGTGATTTATTGATGTTTATGGAAATGATATTTTCAACTACATAGTTAAAACCTAGAACAACACATCACCCTCTAATTAATAGACATAATGATTAATATTGACAAAAAAAAACATAATTATTTGATGGAGGATAGTGTTTAATAACAATATTTATCATTATCTAAATCTTATTTTGAATATAATGTGAAACAATTTGTCAACATCATACAAATTTTTAAATGAAATCCCACACAAATATTACTTTTTATATAATTATTGTTACTCTATTTCTATTTCAAATCTAATGATATATAGATTTTTAATCTAAAATTCATTACTTATCATTACTAATATTGGAACATTTTATTTCCCAAAGATAACATTAGGACATAAGATACATACTTACATGAATGACATGGCTATCTCACACATATTCATTTCTCTTACCCATATCAGCTGAATTACCCCACTATTTACAAGCCTGTTGCAATCTTTATGCACATTTAGCGCAATTGCTAGTAACTAGCAATTGCACCTTTGTGTGCAATGGGTACGCTGAAGACATTGTTGGGGTTAATTTTGGTTATAATGAATCTAAAATCTTTACTTACAAAAAGGCTAGGCTATATAAAAGAATATTTTGATCTCTTTAATATATTAAATGTGAGTCAATGTTAAAAGAACAAGGTCCCATAGAGTCGGGTTATTTTAAATTGAAGTACTTGTAATGGGAAATTCAAAATGATACATAATTTAAGGAGAAACAAAAATTGTTAGTCACGATGCATCAAAGAATAGAGTATGATAGATTTAAATTAAAAGAAAACATTTGCTACAAATATTGGTTATGCAGTTTATATTTGAGTAAAGTACTTGTAATGGGAGATTTTAAATGGTGCATTAGTAAAGCAGAAAATAAACCTGTTACTCACGATGCATCAAAGAAGAGTGCACAACAGATTTAAATTTAAAGGAAACATTTGCTACAAATATTGGTTATGCAGTTTATATTTGAGTAAAATGAAAGAAAATTTGTTAACAGATTAAGGTGGGAGCTTTGTATTTTCTCTTATGTAAAAAAATATTTCATATGAATATGAATCCTTGTTCAATGAATCCTTAGTTTGAGCTCATTATGACAACTTCCACAAATCAAATTCTCAAAATCAAGTGAACACAATTATGATATGCTATAAGGTTATATCAAAGGTTAGACAATCTTAATGATCTAACAACCTATATGTATATCCAGGACTGCTAAAATGAACAAGAGATGTCATAGTCAAAGCCTAATTCAAAAATGACAGGAAACAATATCATAATTTGAGAGTATGGTATCAACTTATTAAGATAGAGGGTTGGTAGACCTCATTAGTAAAAGTTTTGTTTCATAGAGGATCTAATTCCTCGAAATATATTACAATAGTTCATTACAAACTTTATCAATCCCAAAGCTTTGTGCTAAAGTCAATAATGATAACATAGTCAAACTGCCATTGGAACTTGAAAATTCATTTCTTTTAGAAAAATACTAACTGGTAAACCCAAAAAAGATTACTAAAATAGTCATGTATTTTATTACTATGTGAAGGACAAAATGTCAAGTAATTTCCCTTTACAATACCACATAAACACTCTTAACAATCAACATAATATTTCACAATGCTGAGAACAACCTAGGTTATTGAAGGATAAATTGTAGATGGTTGATGTTGGCAATTTTTGTACTGCAGAATACCCATTTTTCAAAAATGAGGCAAGCTATTTGAGAAATCCAGATGCAGAAATCAAGGTCTTGGTAGTAGTAAAGGAGGCAGAAAGGTTGTTGAATGCGCTAATAATAAATTCCTGCACTGATGGAAAATCTTTTGGGTTAGAAACATTAAAACTATAGAATGCTTGACCAAACCTTTTGCCAAAAAATTAAGAAAAGCATGGAGTTTACTAGTATAATATTATGACATTTATTGTTTTTCAATTTGGCCAATAAATTAAGACTTACTGAAGTTGTACAGGCATAAATTTTTTAAAAGCATGGAGTTCTTCACTTAATAATTATGGAAATCTTGGTGAATAACTTTTAACTTTTAGCTAATCTAATTTTTGAATGAAAACTAAGTCAAATTCTAAATTGGTTTTGCTCCCATGAACTCTTTGGCATTTTATATGAAATTTTTTTATGAATAGATAAAGTAAATATAAAATATGTATTTCACTTTTTCTCTCTTACTTTAAATTTATAACAAGTGACCTTGTGAAAATTAAAAATCAGGAAACAATTACTTCAAAAATTGTAAAGAAGAGTCGTGATTTTCTCAAGTTGCTTACCATGTCATACCACATGTAGTGAAGTCCATAGCATAGAAGATTCCCATCGTTGTCATTAGAAGAACTCCATTCAATGGATAGATGTCATACTATTGAGACCAACATCAATGAGGAGAAACAATACATTAACCATATGCATACTTCCCATCAATTGCTAATAAAAGATTACAAAGAGTTTTAAGTATGAACACTGATGAAAACTTCTCATATATTTTGATTAAATAAAAATAGAGATTCTGATAATTGCAGATTGATATTACAAATATTAGTTATAATATTACTACATATAAAACTCATAAATCTCATTTACTAAGCAAAATATCATATGCCCATTAAGAAATAGAAGAGCTATTTTTCTTGATGACCATATTAGGTACCTCAAGTATGGACCATTTGTTATGTTTTAAAGCTAATTAGCACCAAAGAGAGTATAGAGGCACAAAACCTGTAATGAAACTACTGAAAAGCACGTCCAACGCACAATACCCATACTCACATCCACAACCATTGAGTCTAGTTCTGGCTCTATGCCTAGAAAACCATCTCTACAGAGCAATTGAACTAATATACCAAGCTTTTAGAAACAAGAGGAACTGAAAAAACTAACATAACAAATTTTATCTATCTTTAATGCTTTGAGGTATTCTAACAAACTATCCATGTTCCTTCTCTATGCCTCCACATTTTGCATACATTTTAATTAGGGTAGTCTCGACTATAACATCTGACAACAATCTCCCTTCCTTTATGCATGGATAGATGTCCATACCCTATTCCAAAGCACGGTAGGGCATAATGGTGGAAAAATTTGTGGAACTTGGCTTTGCACGTGCCAGTTGTTGTGTGAATCCTTCTAAAATTTTATTTTGTGCATTATCCTACAATCATGGGATTCTAGGAGACTGCATATCTTTGACCTATATTCTGTCAAATAGTTCATTGCCTATGCTTCCACATTTTGGATGCATGTCTATTGGAGCATTCAAACTATGGTATCTAAAAATAATTTTCTTTTCTTGTTCCTTTTCTTCTAAGGAGAAAAGTTAGTATAGAATTAAGATAATAGCCCAAAATGAAAGACCTGGGACTGAGAGAATGCAAAACAATGGAGATGGGTTTCATTTGGATAGCAAACAAGTCAAACAATTAACAGAGTCCTGAGAAGTGGAGAGAGGGAAACTCAAGAATCTGGGCCATAAAGAAACGAGTATTGTAAACTGTTAAAGTAACTTACAGGAAATCAAAACTCTTAAAATCAAGCATAAAATTTGTGGAACAAAGTTGTAGAGACCTAAAATGGAATGGGTTTTTAAAAGTATATGGAGAGGTAGGGTTACAATTACAAATATTGTCTCGAGCTCAAGAATCTAGTAGCTCTAAACCCCCATATTTTTACATCTAATTTTTCATTTATTGTGAATAGATTGAAGCAACAACTATGTGGAGACTGATTTTGGTTTGACTCATTTTTCTTAAATTCTACTTTGGTAGGGTTTCGTAATATTTTTCCTACAAATTTTGCCCATTTTTTCCCATTGGCATTGTTGAGACTTAATAGGGAGATT
>VDFB02303813.1:0-40162 GCA_007258455.2 Sequoia sempervirens
TAACAATATTTATCATTATCTAAATCTTATTTTGAATATAATGTGAAACAATTTGTCAACATCATACAAATTTTTAAATGAAATCCCACACAAATATTACTTTTTATATAATTATTGTTACTCTATTTCTATTTCAAATCTAATGATATATAGATTTTTAATCTAAAATTCATTACTTATCATTACTAATATTGGAACATTTTATTTCCCAAAGATAACATTAGGACATAAGATACATACTTACATGAATGACATGGCTATCTCACACATATTCATTTCTCTTACCCATATCAGCTGAATTACCCCACTATTTACAAGCCTATTGCAATCTTTATGCACATTTAGCGCAATTGCTAGTAACTAGCAATTGCACCTTTGTGTGCAATGGGTACGCTGAAGACATTGTTGGGGTTAATTTTGGTTATAATGAATCCAAAATCTTTACTTACAAAAAGGCTAGGCTATATAAAAGAATATTTTGATCTCTTTAATATATTAAATGTGAGTCAATGTTAAAAGAACAAGGTCCCATAGAGTCGGGTTATTTGAAATTGAAGTACTTGTAATGGGAAATTCAAAATGATACATAATTTAAGGAGAAACAAAAATTGTTAGTCACGATGCATCAAAGAATAGAGTATGATAGATTTAAATTAAAAGAAAACATTTGCTACAAATATTGGTTATGCAGTTTATATTTGAGTAAAGTACTTGTAATGGGAGATTTTAAATGGTGCATTAGTAAAGCAGAAAATAAACCTGTTACTCACGATGCATCAAAGAAGAGCGCACAACAGATTTAAATTTAAAGGAAACATTTGCTACAAATATTGGTTATGCAGTTTATATTTGAGTAAAATGAAAGAAAATTTGTTAACAGATTAAGGTGGGAGCTTTGTATTTTCTCTTATGTAAAAAAATATTTCATATGAATATGAATCCTTGTTCAATGAATCCTTAGTTTGAGCTCATTATGACAACTTCCACAAATCAAATTCTCAAAATCAAGTGAACACAATTATGATATGCTATAAGGTTATATCAAAGGTTAGACAATCTCAATGATCTAACAACCTATATGTATATCCAGGACTGCTAAAATGAACAAGAGATGTCATAGTCAAAGCCTAATTCAAAAATGACAGGAAACAATATCATAATTTGAGAGTATGGTATCAACTTATTAAGATAGAGGGTTGGTAGACCTCATTACTAAAAGTTTTGTTTCATAGAGGATCTAATTCCTCGAAATATATTACAATAGTTCATTACAAACTTTATCAATCCCAAAGCTTTGTGCTAAAGTCAGTAATGATAGCATAGTCAAACTGCCATTGGAACTTGACAATTCATTTCTTTTAGAAAAATACTGACTGGTAAACCCAAAAAAGGTTACTAAAATAGTCATGTATTTTATTACTATGTGAAGGACAAAATGTCAAGTAATTTCCCTTTACAATACCACATAAACACTCTTAACAATCAACATAATATTTCACAATGCTGAGAACAACCTAGGTTATTGAAGGATAAATTGTAGATGGTTGATGTTGGCAATTTTCGTACTGCAGAATACCCATTTTTCAAAAATGAGGCAAGCTATTTGAGAAATCCAGATGCAGAAATCAAGGTCTTGGTAGTAGTAAAGGAGGCAGAAAGGTTGTTGAATGCGCTAATAATAAATTCCTGCACTGATGGAAAATCTTTTGGGTTAGAAACATTAAAACTATAGAATGCTTGACCAAACCTTTTGCCAAAAAATTAAGAAAAGCATGGAGTTTACTAGTATAATATTATGACATTTATTGTTTTTCAATTTGGCCAATAAATTAAGACTTACTGAAGTTGTACAGGCATAAATTTTTTAAAAGCATGGAGTTCTTCACTTAATAATTATGGAAATCTTGGTGAATAACTTTTAACTTTTAGCTAATCTAATTTTTGAATGAAAACTAAGTCAAATTCTAAATTGGTTTTGCTCCCATGAACTCTTTGGCATTTTATATGAAATTTTTTTATGAATAGATAAAGTAAATATAAAATATGTATTTCACTTTTTCTCTCTTACTTTAAATTTATAACAAGTGACCTTGTGAAAATTAAAAATCAGGAAACAATTACTTCAAAAATTGTAAAGAAGAGTCGTGATTTTCTCAAGTTGCTTACCATGTCATACCACATGTAGTGAAGTCCATAGCATAGAAGATTCCCATCGTTGTCATTAGAAGAACTCCATTCAATGGATAGATGTCATACTATTGAGACCAACATCAATGAGGAGAAACAATACATTAACCATATGCATACTTCCCATCAATTGCTAATAAAAGATTACAAAGAGTTTTAAGTATGAACACTGATGAAAACTTCTCATATATTTTGATTAAATAAAAATAGAGATTCTGATAATTGCAGATTGATATTACAAATATTAGTTATAATATTACTACATATAAAACTCATAAATCTCATTTACTAAGCAAAATATCATATGCCCATTAAGAAATAGAAGAGCTATTTTTCTTGATGACCATATTAGGTACCTCAAGTATGGACCATTTGTTATGTTTTAAAGCTAATTAGCACCAAAGAGAGTATAGAGGCACAAAACCTGTAATGAAACTACTGAAAAGCACGTCCAACGCACAATACCCATACTCACATCCACAACCATTGAGTCTAGTTCTGGCTCTATGCCTAGAAAACCATCTCTACAGAGCAATTGAACTAATATACCAAGCTTTTAGAAACAAGAGGAACTGAAAAAACTAACATAACAAATTTTATCTATCTTTAATGCTTTGAGGTATTCTAACAAACTATCCATGTTCCTTCTCTATGCCTCCACATTTTGCATACATTTTAATTAGGGTAGTCTCGACTATAACATCTGACAACAATCTCCCTTCCTTTATGCATGGATAGATGTCCATACCCTATTCCAAAGCACGGTAGGGCATAATGGTGGAAAAATTTGTGGAACTTGGCTTTGCACGTGCCAGTTGTTGTGTGAATCCTTCTAAAATTTTATTTTGTGCATTATCCTACAATCATGGGATTCTAGGAGACTGCATATCTTTGACCTATATTCTGTCAAATAGTTCATTGCCTATGCTTCCACATTTTGGATACATGTTTATTGGAGCATTCAAACTATGGTATCTGAAAATAATTTTCTTTTTTTGTTCCTTTTCTTCTAAGGAGAAAAGTTAGTATAGAATTAAGATAATAGCCCAAAATGAAAGACCTGGGACTGAGAGAATGCAAAACAATGGAGATGGGTTTCATTTGGATAGCAAACAAGTCAAACAATTAACAGAGTCCTGAGAAGTGGAGAGAGGGAAACTCAAGAATCTGGGCCATAAAGAAACGAGTATTGTAAACTGTTAAAGTAACTTACAGGAAATCAAAACTCTTAAAATCAAGCATAAAATTTGTGGAACAAAGTTGTAGAGACCTAAAATGGAATGGGTTTTTAAAAGTATATGGAGAGGTAGGGTTACAATTACAAATATTGTCTCGAGCTCAAGAATCTAGTAGCTCTAAACCCCCATATTTTTACATCTAATTTTTCATTTATTGTGAATAGATTGAAGCAACAACTATGTGGAGACTGATTTTGGTTTGACTCATTTTTCTTAAATTCTACTTTGGTAGGGTTTCGTAATATTTTTCCTACAAATTTTGCCCATTTTTTCCCATTGGCATTGTTGAGACTTAATAGGGAGATTTAATAATAAACCAATTTAACATATTTTAATATGTGGAAGGTTTTAGCCAAAATTTATGGTTATCTAGTGATTACATTAATGAAAGTAAATGTTACATAGCAAAAACTCCAATTTTACTTTAGGGATGGGTTTAGTCACAGACTATATCTCCTTATATCTCTATCACTCTATCTTACCATCTATATCTCTTTATCTCTCCCTCTCCCTCTCTCTCTCCCTCTTCCTCTATATCTATCTATCTCTTCCTCTCTATCTCTCCCTCTTTATCTCCCTATCTCTCTTTGTATTTATCTCTCCCTCTACCTATATCTCTCTATCTATTTGTCCCCCTCTTCCTCTATCGTTCTTTCTTCATCTCTACCTCTATTTTCCTCTCTCCCCTTTATCTCTAGACATGTCTCCCTCTCTCTATCCATCCATGTATCTCCCTTTGTATCCATCTCTATATATTTATCTCTTCCATCTCTATATATCCTTCTCTTCTCTCTCTTTATCTCTCCCTCTCCTTCTCTCCATATCCCTCTCCTCCTTCTCCATCTCCATATCTATCTCTATCTCCTTACCCCTCTCTCTCACACTCTTCCCCCCTCTATCTCTCACTCTTTCTATCCCTACCCCTCTCTATCTCTCCCTCTCTCCTTATTACAATCATAACATGAGCCCAGGTTGGTAATGGAGCCTGATTATCTTCTTGATTCAAAGGTTTTATTGCAATCATGTTTGGATCCCTATAAGTAAATCTGCATAGTTTATTTGAAGCTATCACTTTTCCATCAACACCTTTGTTGTATAAACAACATCATTTGCTAAATGGCCTACCAATTGACTTCATGTACTACATAAATGTATGAGAAAAAAGACAAAAAATTATCCTAATTGACCTTCCACATTTCTTTGGCGTACCCATTGCACACTAAGGTGTGAATGCTACTAGTTTAACTTATTTAATCAAAGCTAGAGATTAAGCTTTAAGAAGTCTGATATATGTTTCAATTTTTAAATAGTCTATTTGTAAAGAACTTGGATATCAAACTATCACTATTTGTTGTTACAAAATTTAACCATGTCACCTAGTTTCTACTAAGTTTACTATTTAGCCAGTATCATTACCATTCCTACAATTGTTCAACTTTGTTTTCAAAAATCCCCTTTTCATATGCCTATGGGAAGAAAACTATAATTACAAGTATTGATGCCCATTTCAGTTAATGACACTGTGGAAACTTAAGGAACATACCATTCTTGAGAAAATTCAAATCTTTAATACAATTTGAGTTATATTAAAATTTTCCAAAGCTTGTGAAATATTTATGCATACTTCGAAACATTTATATGTTCCACAATTTGGAAAAATAATTCTAATGCATATCAATTTTGCTACAAGTTATGGAGGGAGAGATATGTATTAACATTATAGTTCTATTTATCTATCATTTCAATTCATGGAAGATTATGGTACACATTAGTTTTAACTTCTTCTTCTTTTTTTGTGAGAAGCATGCACCTTAGATGGGCTATGCTTATAGGCTATTGTCATCTTCTACTTATTCCTTAGCTTCAATGAGTCAGTGGTTATTGAATGATAATTAACTGTCATCTACTTGTTAAATTCAATGTTTTTTAATATTGTAGTAAGCTGGTTGAGACTTGAACTGGGAAAATAGTGTTAATCTCACTGTACTTTATGTTGTTACACTAAACATCTGAAGACCATTCAATGTTATGAAGGTTTTTTCTATGAACATTATTTTGAAAAGAAAGTAATTTATTTGTGCTTGAATGTGTTGAAGTAAACTAAGTTCAACTAGGTTTTCCACAAACAAGGGTTTAGCAGCTTAAAGATCCATGGGCTCATTAGGAAACAACTATAAGCTATGATGTAGTATATATCTTACTTTTGAACTAAATTTCATAGGTAACTTTCCATTCGCAGGATCCACCTGGCTTTGCATTTGAGTCACTATAAAAAAAGAAGAAAATAAAATAGGTTGGGATCAAGCATAGGCCCATTCTTATCCAAGATGGCTTCATTTTTTTTTATTATTTAAATATATACAAACCACTTATTGAGTTACTTCCTTTGAGTTCACTTTTTACTAGATAGCTAGGGTCTCTTAACATAATTCAGGCTCTTCACTTGCAAGCTTAAGGCCATCATTTCTTTAAGACGTCTGATGTTATCCAAGAAGGTTGGGTGTGTTTATAATGCAAGAGAGCTTTTGGATGTCACTAAAAATTAAAAATATCAAGCATTAAAAGTATGTTGCAATAACATGCATATTAATGACTGTATGGACCATATTTGAAAGTTTCAACAAATAAAAACAAAAACAAAAGATATCTCAATGAGCACATAAATAGAAATAATCCTTTTATTATGCTACTAGTTTAACTTATTTATTTATAATGATTATGTGTTGAAACCCTGCAAATATAATGGGCATAAAGTAAATTGCTAGCCCAAATTTTTTATGAAAAATTGCAGGTATAAAAACCCTATACAGTTCCCAATTCATCTAAAAAACATTGCAATTACAAAAACACATCAACCATTGCATTTTTACTATATATAGAAGATAAACACAACATACATACAATCCACAGTATGCTTCAAACCAAAAGATGGTAAATACACGTAGCTACACACAACTTAACATAAGATGAAACCAGTTGCTTTTCAATGCACTTTTTCTTCCTCTTTGTGTTGTTGAGGAAGCTTCTCCTTAATCTTATCCATTAAACCCTTCTTTTAGCCCTATTCTTTAGCCTTTCCATGATCATAAACTTCTCATGTCGTCCGGGAAGCTTTATCTTGTTCTCGCCATTTTCATCTTCTTCTATAATCTTTTTATGAAGAACAATGGCAGTATCCTATCTTTAGTTATAGAAAATGGAATGTAAAAGGAGGTTTGTATTTCACATAAACTTATAAACAACCGAAAGAAATAAAAAATAGAATGTGTCCATGAAATTGAATGGTTTGCTAGAAGAATTATCTCTAATTTCAAAAAAGACAAAAAAAATAAATTTATTTATATAAACAAAAAGAGAAAAAAATAGAATGTACAGAGTGACCCTTGGTTTAAAAGTGAAGTTGAATGACTCAAAATCAAGTCTTGATATTCCCATAAAGCAACTTCTAGGTTCTCAGCCTCATCAAGCAAAATAAAGAATATTTAATTAATGAAAGCAAAGATAAAATAGAATGCACATAGAATGTACAATTTTGGAAAATTAAGTTAGGTAAACCCTTGCTTGTTGAGGGAGTCAATCTATTATACCACGAGATCATTTAAATTATGTAAAAAATTCATTTATAAAGACAACTATGAGGCAGCCCTGTGTCTGTAAATGACGAGCAGGAAATCAAAGCTATGTCAATCCTAAATTAAACATTATGGTTTTTTTTAGCTTATGATTGATGTTTCATGAAATATTGTTTCTGGATTCTGAGATAATTTTAGAAATATGTTTTAGGAAATATCCCAATTTCTCTTATCAGCCTTAATATTTAATTGTCTTTAATTAAAGAAATAAGCCCCCATATATGAAATTAAGATCAAACATATTGCAGTACAACCAAATAATTCATTTCATTTACTTGTAATATTTCTCAAAATCACTTGCCAGATAAATTGGTTTAGTATTGTAAAATTTGTACAAGGCTAGATCAGTTTTTCTTGTGTTTTATTTCATTCTAAAACAGATCTATTGTTATCTGGAAAATGGAGGAATTGGGCCTGTGGTTTTATCTATGGTTGTTTTAATATATAATATTATTGTAATACTAGTGGTAGATCCTTATTTTTTTCTTCACATGGAGATATTTTGAATTGTAAATTGAATTTTACGTTCATTTGGTGGTTTAATTTTTTTTCCTTGCTCTTGAAGTTATTTTTGTGACAATTTTCCATACAAAATTATTTAGTATTGAATGTATAGCAGCTACTACTAAAGCTGTAAATGCAATGGTTGCCAGAGCTATTTTCACATAGAGTGAACAGTAAAGATCAGATCATCTTCATATATTAAACTTAATAAATTCTTATTTGCAAAGCTTATACATTGTGCAGTACATATTTCTTCATAGTTTTGTGCCATTATATTGGCTCTTGTACTTTAAAAACCAAATGTCAAGGAAAGGGATTGGCGTGGAAGGGGATGTGATTTTTGCTTTTGACTCACATAATGAATCAAATGGCAGACTAGTACAGACTTTGAATTTAATAGCTGTAACAATACATTAAGAATACGTATATGAGTCCTAAGGCCCTTGAGACCAAGTTATGTGATATAAGTAATGGAGGTGGGTTATTAGGGTTGCCATTAGAGGGTGGGGATCATCATGATTAGGACTTGAAATGCATTCCTTTACTCTTTAAAAGAGGAAGTGAATCCGAGCATAAGTGTGAAAAGTAAACTTTGCAATGGTTGAATCAAGGAATATTTGAACCTTGAAATCATCTTTCATTTTTGTTCATATGACTGAATATTTGAAGTTTCATTAGATATAATTTTATATTCATGGTTTATGCAAATAATAATTTTATATTCATTGGATATAATTTTATAGTCATATTAAGCTTTTGAATGCATGAAATTGGATTATTTCCAAAGATCCTTCATGTATAAAGACAATACTATGAGTCCAAGATAGTTTCTATTCACACAAAAAGCAATAACCCTACTTAGTTGTAAGAGTTGGGATCTTATCAAACTATAGGCATACTGACTAATGAAGTAGCCAGGGAGAAGGCTGGGGATGCCTAAATTTATAGGGGTATTTTAATTTAAATTGACTAAATTTTAGAATTCCCACTAACTACAAGAAATATTATTTACTCAGGCATTAATGTGCTTTAACTTCTTCTATACATTCTTCCAGTATGGTTGAATCTAGTTTATAACATATTAATTTAACTCTAAATCCATCTTAGCTCTAAACTTAATTCATTGGCATTAACATAAGAACTAAATCAGAAGCTACCAATATTTTGATATATTAATTAACAAAGAATGAAGAAAAAAACAAAAAACACCAAATAAAAAAGACTCAAGTCCTATGACAATCCCAACCATGCAAATATGCCATAAAATAGATCAATCTATTGATTCAACAGATAAAATGATAGATTTTCATAAATTTGAGTCCCTGATACAAAATTCTTATCCAACTTAGACAATTTCAAATGCCAGCATATGATGTAAAAATGGGAAGCAACCCCTTTCATTCCTAAATTAATCCAATTCATTAGTAAACCCTATTTAACCCAAAATCCAATTTAGGGAAAAATCATCTTAAGCCTCAGCTTTCTGGTAGACATAAGTCAAACAGCATTTTCCACAGTAAATTCCTATCAAAGTGGTAAGCCATGAATGTCCCAATTCCACACTCTTGATTAGGGTATTCCTTCCTAAGCCTCTGCACCTTTTCAGAGTCGTCCACCTTGTAGTACTGCAAAACAACCAACTTGGCCTTCTTCTTGTGCTTAATCTTCTTGGGTTTAGTAAGGTCTTCTTCTTTCTCTTCTTGGCACCTCCCCCAAGGCGAAGAACCAATAAAAATTATAGACAAATTTGGTTTTCGTTTGAAGGAGAAAAAATCACAAAATCAAAAAAGAAGAAACAATGGTGAGACAAAATAATTTAACATCACTGCAATACACATTTTACTTCAAAAATAAAATTACAAATAGTGGGCCTGTAAGAAAATACCTTGGAAAGCAACATTCATTTTGACTGCAAAATTTGTTCAACACTAGTGGTAAAATGAATGGATCCTGGTTAACAACCATTGCCTTAAAATGAAAGGGTTTGTATTGCAATAGGTACTACGTAGTGGAGCAGCCTTAAACTAATATAATTAATTGCTTGAAGGTTCGCCCCTTCTTAGTTAAAAGAAATAGCCCAACGCCACTAGTAAAAGCAATAAAGGTTTAGCAACCATTGAGTAATACTGAAAGGGTTTCAATTAAAATAGTGCATGAAGCATAAAAGTAGAAATTACCTTCACCCTTTTGATGTTTCCTTGCTCTCTTCCTGGCATAACCGCCATTGCCATTTCATTCAAAAAAAGGTTGTTTGAAAAAGCAATGGAAATTGGAAGTAGTGAATACAACAGTAGCGGGGAAAGCAACAAAAACGGTAGAGAAAATGGCCAAAAATGATGAATAGTTGAGATATGTTACATTGTAGTACATTACCTGTGGCTCAATCTGCACCATTGCGCATCAAAATGGGTTGGAAAAGCTTAGCATGGGGACCAGGCCTGGAATTTGACAGCCACCCCTACCTGTCATATGAAAATTTTGTGATGGTTTGTTCATTTAAATGCCTATCACTTTACGTTCTATGAAAAAAATTAACTGTCACAAAAATATTTAATTTATATTTTTTTATATGAAATCTTTTATATTAAAACATTATTGATTTTATCAATCATACATATTAAATATGTTTTTTTTAATAAATTTCTATTTTTAATGTACAAGTAATTTGGTTATTTTTTAAAATATTATGAATCATATAAATTAATTAAGTTGACTAGAAATTAATTTATTGATTTCATATGTGCAATATCATAAATGCATCCACATATGCACAAATATCATAAATGCATCCATCAATTTGAAACTATTTTATTTTAGTTAATTTATTTTATATTACAAATTGATTTTATTTTTCATATACATCTTAAATTCAATTATCTAAAAACACATTTAAATATCAATTTCAAACCTACCAAAAAATAGTTATATAAAATTAAATTAAATTTAATTTTTGAATTGGTCAATCTAAAAACACATTTAAATATCAATTTCAAATCTAGCAAGAAATAATTATATAAAATTAAAAATAGCTCAATGCCCAAATTTGTGTTATGTTATTATTCATATGGATATCTTATATATATTTAAAAAAAGTAAAATTAGAAAATATTGATAATTAGAAATAAATGTAAAAATCTTAAATTTAATGTTACAAGAAGTTTCTAATTTCATAGAAAATAAATCTTGTTAAAATATTCAAAAAGTTAAAAAACAATTATATTCTATTTTGAAAAGATTTTGAATTAATATATGTTTTTATAATAAATATTATAAATCATATATATTAATATAAAGCAATGATAACTATTAGTAAAAATGTCAAAATCTTTAAAAATTTAGAAAGAACTATATTTAATCTTGAAATAATTAGAAATAAATGTAAAAATCTTAAATTTAATGTTACAAGAAGTTTCTAATTTCATAGAAAATAAATCTTGTTAAAATATTCAAAAAGTTAAAAAACCATTATATTCTATTTTGAAAAGATTTTGAATTAATATATGTTTTTATAATAAATATTATAAATCATATATATTAATATAAAGCAATGATAACTATTAGTAAAAATGTCAAAATCTTTAAAAAATTAGAAAGAACTATATTTAATCTTGAAAAGATTCTATTTTCAACAGATTTTGAATTAATAAATATATCTATAATAAATCATATATATTAATATAAAGCTAAATTAGAAAGAATTATTCCAATTCTAAACTAATTTATATTTTTATCATAAACATTATATATATATATATATGTCTACAATAATTTTTTACGGTTTAATAATAATTTCAAGTGTAATATTTACGGTTATATAAAAATATAGCAAGTAACACGTTATGGGTTGTCGTACGTGCCGCAACAGACAGATGTACTACTTTGAGTTTTCTTCGACCCACATTTGAGACGTGTTTACGTGGCTACAGACCCCTTCCACTCACGATACATTTGACCCTTCCATTTCTGCGACTATTTTTTTGCAAAGCGTGTTTGCTGGGCAGCATAAATATCCCTCGCCTGTTACTCATTCTTCACAATCTTCACATCCTTTACATTTCAAAACGGTCTGAGAGATTTAAAAGGTGCGGATTTTCCACTTGTGGGTAATTACTTGTCTGTAAAACACCTGTTGTTCATATGGCAGGATCAGCAGAGAAGATGAGATTCATAGCCATGTTAGTTATGATGATGATGATGATGGTGGTGAATGCACAGGAAGCAGAGGCGCCCAGTCCAGCAATATTTACAGGCACAGCTTCCATGGCGATGCCGTCTGTAGCCGCTGGTGTGGTGGGATCTTTCATTGCTTTTATGGCCTGCCTTTTACACTGAGGCGTTGAGCATATGGATTAGTACAGACCTTCTAAAGTGTGTTTTGAATGGATAACAATGAGTGGATTTTGTTCGTGGTGATTTTGTCTCGATGGCCAAGAAGATCGCTCTTGTTTTACGCTTTGCAGCACATATTTTAATTGGGAGATTATCTGACTATATTGTTTAGCCCTGTAGAAAATAAATGGGTCTTTTCTTTCTCGATCCGTAAACATCTGGCGTTTATTGTTGTGGTTTTATTTATTCTATAAAGTAACATTCTTCCGGAAAATCTTGGTTTTGGCTATGGTACTTGAACGTAATTGATATGGATTTCAGATTTTGCAGATCTACTGTTACTTTCTTTTCTGTATTTTAGGTGTATATTGGTGTAGCAGATCTTTGACACTCAATTGCCAACACACAGTTCAGTAGAATTAAGAAGGTAATCCTGCACTCTTTGTTTTTATTGGCTATTTTGCTTTACAATCCTTCTTAAAAACTAGCACTTGCACTAGCACTGGGATGGAAAGATATATGTAATAGTTATATCGATTGTATTTTATGAAATATTTAATATGATTTTGAATAACTTTCTAATAAGAAGCTTTAAAAAAAAGTTTGCATTCAGCACACATAAGTCTAATGGAAAACATGTTTAAACTTATAGTTTAAACTTCAAGCACTACAGCTTACACATTAGTGCAATGACAGTATAGAGATATGCTTTGAATCTAATTTGAACATAATAACATGAATCAATGAAGATTGACTTGAAAGTAGATGGCAACGTCAATTCATTATTACATAATTTGATACAGTACAAAAACACCACCTAATACATAATATGAAATTGTGTGTTAATATTTAGTGATTGTCTCATATGACTTGAATTTCATGAGGTGGTTATGAATGTCTGCACAGAATATTGCCACATTCTTTAGTCTGAAATCTTCTTCACTTATTGCATTTTTTAAATCATGGTTCAGAACCAAGATATCCATTTTTGAGGAAGCAGAGGGGCACTTACCTCACTCTCCGTTGCCCCATATTTTTCGTCCTCGTGCGTTTGCAGAATGAATTTCGCACCAGACGACAAGTTCACCTTTTCACCAACCACTATGTCCCTGAATGACATTGCATACGTATTCTTGCCATTCACCTGGTTCGACTCTTTGGCCGAGCCATTGGGGGGGTCCATATCCCCCTCCATTATTAGACGGAACCCCCACAAGAAGTTTCACATGAACGAGGGCAGAGATAAAGATGGAGACACACTTCGCCCCGATGAAACCCCAGATCGAAATGCAAGAAAGATTAGAAATCAAAGCACAGTATGGCCTGTAACACGACTTGAACGCCAGTGTGGAGGAGGGTCGAGCCTCCTCCACAACCCCGTGTGAAACCCTATCACGGGTTACGCCAACCGTCCTTCACATAGAAACCCTTACTTAGAATGTCCCCTTCTAATTTTTTTTTTTTCAATATTGAAAGCTAATGTATTAACTAACATTTGCAGCCGAAGGTTCAATAGGCATGAGCAAATCATGGGATTAAATATAGGCTTACACAACTGAGAATATGCTACCAGCCACTAACTTGCAGACAAAGCACAATTGACTGTATTTAACCCCTACTCTTAATAAATTTAGATTTGAGATTGAAGTAAATCTTGTTTTTTTACAGTAAATCCTTTATTTACAGTTTAGTGTTAGCATTCATCTATCATTAGTCTTCAAAAAGGTTACATTTATAAACATCAAATGACTTCTGAAAGTTCATATGCTGAATCAGATCACAAATTCTAAAAGATTTCCACATTTATCACTCAATTATCAGGAAAATCAGATCACAAATTCCAAAAGATCTCCACATTTATCACTCAATTATCAGGCAATTCAATACTCAGTATTTTAGTTATCCCTAGTATGCAATGTATACAGATATACCCAATTTATAGATCAAAGCTAATGTATGTCCTATTTGGACCAAGTCACCTCTATTAATGTGTATCGAATGAGTTTACTTTCTCCCCAATCTTCCCAGCGTTTCAAAAAATCTCGGTAACGAAATGGTGTACAATGCTTTCTCCATAGCCGATGATGAAATATCCTCCAAACAATGAATAATGAATTGAATCCTACTCATTGGTGGCGCAATAGGGTAGGTAGTCTTGAACATCCAATAATGGCGGATTGCCAAAATCTAATTATGAATGGTAGATTTGAAAGGATATTTGTATTTTTTTAATTAAAAATTAGAATTAATCAAATCTGCACGTTGTTGATCTCACATAAAAGGAATTGTGGGTTTTTATTTTCCAATTTTATATAAAGAAGGTTTTCATCTTCTGTATTAATTGAACCAAAATTCTATACTCCAACAAGAAGTAGAAATCCTGGATAATAGAGTAATTGTTCAATATCTTTTCTTCCTCCTTCTTGACCTCTCTTAAATAGAACTTTCCTTTAGATGCCCCTTGAATAAAATTATCAAACATCAATTATAATTTCATTCTACAATATTACTTAAACATTCCTTAATGCTGGAAATTGCTTTTTCCTTGTATTGAGATTGCATTTGTTGTGTTGGTTAATACATTTGTTGCACTACGTATGATGGGCATTGGGTTTTATTTTAATTTCGAATAAGGAACATTTCATTAAGTAAACCACGAAACTCTGTAACAATTTAGGAAACTAACGAGTAAGCTTCACCTACGGAAGTTAAATGCAGCACATTACACAACACAGATTGACCTGATTTTCAGCAGAGTAGAAAGAGATGTTTCCAAAGTCAAGAAGAATAAAGTTTGGCCATTCCCTTGACAACAAATCAAGATGTTTAAGTTGTGGAAGTCAGTCATGAAGCTTATTCCAAGAATTCAACCCAACCCATCAAAACCCTCACAATCACCTGCAAAGCTTTTGTTATGTCTGATGTTACAGCAGAGGCTTTCAAGGGAAAGAAGTTTTGTATCATAAACATAGTCAATTTACCAACTTCAAAAAGAGGATAAAATTCAAAAAACCACTTGTAATTTAACATCATTCAAACCGAAAGGATAACTGACAAGAACTGATGAGCCAGGAATTCCTACTGTCTGGTGTCAAACAATTCCACCAATTTGGAAAGGCTGGAAAATATGAATGCATACAAAGAGGAAGACATTCTTTCAACAAGAAATGGACCTGCTTTACCTGGTCAATTAATTCCTCTATTGGATGAGGCCAAATTAATGTCCTGGATTGCATACTAATACAACAATAGAGATAAGAATCATAAACCACGAAGATGATGTTATTTGCATTGCATCAACATGTATAAGATTGAAGTATAATTTCATGGAGCACAATTGTTGTAGGATATACACAAAATGAGTTTTCTTAATATCACATTGGATATTTGAGCAAATGTAATTGGTAGATATAAAGCCAAACTATGCAATTCTCAAGAGTGACAATACTTAATAAATATGCAGATGGCAAGTTTAAGTGATGTATCACCTTTTCACCAAGCAACATTTAATTTTTCAAAGCCCTATTATCTTTGTAGTAGTATTGCTATTTCCTAAGGAAATAAATAAATAAGCATTGTGGGCTATGACTACCTTATCACTGATACAATAAAATTTCAACATCGATATACAAAATAAAAATTTGATTTTTTTAATCATTTGTAACTTATTAACATAGTAGACTTTGTTCAGTAGAACGAATTGTATTGGTTGATGCTTTACTGTGTACCAGAGAAAAACTAACATTATTAATGTAATCAAGTTCAGATCAACGATTTAAATTTACAAAATATATTTCAATATTATGTGATTAACAAAAGTTAAGATCATCAATAACAGATATGAATTATTTATCAATCTGAAGTATGTTAATAGGTTATTTCAGTTAAAAATGAATTGAGGATATTTAGTTTTTCAACTTGAGGTTCTCTTCTTAGGGTTATTCTCTTGTTTTTAAATGTTTAGCGTATACATTGAACCTTGGTTGTACAACAATAACCACTTCAGCAACACTTTAAGCTATCGGTTGCAGCCTTTAAGAAGAAAATATATTGGTTGTGAGTGAAAGTTTGCTTTCAGGCGTGGGGCGAGGAGTTTCAATTGTAGGCCTGAAAGTTATTTTTTTCTGCGTGAGACAACTTTTCCTTCATTTAACAAATAATTAACAGAATTGTTTTACGGTTGCATATAGATTTCAAAAAAGTAAAATTCGCTGAAACTATGGCAAGTGATTTACCTCAAGATTCTTCAAAAATTGTGCCGTGTTGTCAATGATGCCAATGAGAAAAAATGGGCAGAGTTTGCAGGAAAAATTTACAAAATCCTACCACGGGAAAATGTTTTTAAAATGAGACGAATTGAAACCTATCTCCCTTTAATTTTTGCTTGAATCTATTTACAGTAAATGATAGTAGATATGAAAATATTAGAGTTTGAGGGCTACTAAAGTTTGATTTGATTTGGAGATCGGTGAGACTTTTTGGCTCAATGAGATTTTTTGACATGAAAATTCCAATGTGAAACAATTTTGGTGGGATGTACCCACAATATATAGCCTATCAGCTAATGAAGAGGGAATAAGTTTAGACTAGAGACATTTGACGAAAGGGAGTAGGGGAGAGGGGTCAATATTACAGGGTTCAATTGTTGTTATAACACTTGTGCTTATAATATTCAGTCTTACCACATATTTATACTATATATTGGTAATAAATAGTCCACTTTAAATCAAAAAAAAAAAAGTTGGTCAAGATGGACTCATGCTTGAATACATGAAAATCTATGAATGTTATATATAAAAAATACATTAGAGTATATATAAAAATATACAAGTGAAATAAATAATATTTTGTCTCAAATAAAATATCATAACTATACACTACAAGTGTATCATTTCTAAAATAGAATGCACATTTAATAAAATAAGACACACATTTAAACAAGTATTGTTATCATAGTGAGAAAATATTGTTCTTATGTGCAGAACTATTGGGGTAGCAATGTATAAGCATTAGAGTATTTCATATTAATAGTTTTCCCTATCACAAATATAAAAGGTGAGCATAATAAATACCTTGATTTTCATAAAGTTTTAGTGTTCAACTATTAGTCTAGTTTTGTTTGATATAAGTTGTAACTTTTTAAATAATCATGTGTTGTTTTTATAACAACAAATAGTGTTTTTGTGTTCAACTACGATCCATTTGTGTTGGATATAAAAGTTAGAGATAATAAATTTTTATGGTTATCAATAGATATTTGTTCCAATTAGGTTACATATATTTATATTTTAAATAAAAATATAATATTTTACAAGCAACACATGATATATTTTTGTTTAATTATTTGGGGTACCATGATTGAGTTTCAATTAAATCTTTAAAACATCAAAATTTGGACACTTGTCATAGATATGTTGATGTGGCAAGTTGTGTGATGACTCACACCTCCAAACCTTAGTTATAGATAGATAAGAGGCTAGCCCATATTTCAAAAAAAATGGAGGTCCTAAGATATTTCGTGCAACTACTACATGCTCACAAAGTTAGCCAACATGACTACTGACCCCTCTCCCATAGTAGCAGCTCAAACTTTCCTACTTAGTGACAACGTCTAAACATTTCGATTTATTTGAATTATTTTAAAAGTGTAAATTTAGCTAACTAATTTTTAATATATTAGTAAAGTTAAATGAATTACAAATAAATTATAAAAATAAATCTTATTAAATAAAATATTTTATATCAAATAAAAATAAAATTTTACATTAAAAATAATATGTAAAAATATAGTTATTAATATTATTTCTTTAAAAAAAAAAATTATAAATATCTCAACATTTATTTAAAAAACTTATGATTATAAATAAATTATTTCTTAAAATATTCTAATCAAAATATCATATTTTATATAATTATATTTATTTTGATCATAAATTAGTACTAAACCTATTGTGTTGTTTAACTACAAAAACGTTGACACACTTTTAATTTGATGGGAATTACAATTGACAAATTAATTTTAAATATTTTTTGTATATTGCATTTATTGATTTCATAGCTTAGGGTAAATGAAAGGAATAAGAGAGCTTTCTTCCACTACTTAAGCTCCACCTCTTTAATGTAAATGAACGAACTAATCTATATAAAAAATTGAGAAAAATGAGATTTCCCATGGGGGGCTACATTGGACATAACAAACCATTTGATTAAGGACTTGAAATTTGACCTTCAAGACCTCTTAAATGTACCCATTGCAAACAAAAGTGTGATTGCTAGTAGAGACTTCATTGTAGGACATGTAAACAATACAATTTTTTTTTTTTATGTGTGATTTTAATGTCACTTGCATGGAAGCATTTTTTTCTGGTTTAGTTTTTTATTAGCCACTATGGTCCATCTTTCTTTCTTTAGAAACACTCTCCTCACTTTGTATTCATTTAGTTGAGAGAAAGTTCTCATATATACTTGTCCCCCATAAATAATAATTTAATCTTGAGAATGTTTCCACAAAGAGGGATCCACTGCATCCTCCTCCATTTGTTCCTTTATCATCCCATTCAACAATGTTGGGTTATTTGGAGCTAAATTTAAACATCCTCGCACAATGTGATCTTGATGTGTGGCATTCAACCACCAAGTTATATGTTTCTCATAATATAGGGAATCTCCTCACCTAATAGTAGACATATTTTAGTAGGAAAGCCCAATGATAAGTCAAATCTACCAAAATACACACATTAGAAGTGAGTGTGGACCTTAGGGTTTTTAGAGAGATGAAAATAAAATTACCTAGAGAATTTCCAATACCCTCTAATGTTGATGAGAGCTAGAAATGCATGGTGGATTGGGAAATCTTACCCAAATAGGTGCTACCATAAAATTCTCCATTAAGGATTTAAATTCTAGGAACCAAGGCTTCTTAAAAATTTAGGCATTGTCCTAAGAGAAACAACACTTCTCCAAAATCCTACATTTGTCCTCTAAAGTAAAACAAAAACAAAAATCCCTTTTGCACAAGGATAAAAGGCTACTATTTCTACAAGCAAAGAGTTCCACTAAGAAGATTCCCTTTTTTAAAACTCTAGAAGGCTTGACCAAAAATTATTAAATCAACATATTAGTGCCATTTCTACATAATGCTCATTATCCTCTTATACGTCTTTCCCCAACACTAAAATAAACATTTTTTCCATTGTCTTTATCACCCCAAATCCCCCTCATTTATCTTAGACCTATAAATTATCTTTCTTGAGCCAAAGCTTCCTTTTCCCAAGTTTCTAAATGCTTAAACTCTCCAACCATTTTAGAGAAAGAATAAAGTAAAGGGCTAACATCACCATTAACCCCAACTTTGACATTCTTCTTCTCCCCATCCATATTTTTCTTTGATATCAACACCTTTTTTAGGGTGTGTTGTAGAAGCAAACTTCATCTCTTTAGCATGAAACCCTATGAATATATTAAACACTTATTTTTACTTATTAACTTGATTATGAGTTTGAGCCTAATTGCAAGAATAAAATTACCTTTGTTATTTTTTAAAAAAATAAGGTAATTATAATTGTAAGGAAGTAAACACTTGCTCTTTTATTGGTGAAAAATACATATTTACCATTTTTCATATTCTTTTTGGATTTACTTTGGAGTGGTTACTCTATGCAATAACAAGTGTAAAAATGGTGTTTTTTCAATTGAAATTGGATTACACGTAATATAAATCGTATCTATTTCTAAAGAATGATCAACAATCATAATCTTATCTATTTCTAAAGAATGATCAACACAATCATAATCTTATCTATTCCTATTTTTATTTATTCCCTAACCACTACTCTCCTCAATAAGGGATATTAAAAGTAGCAACACCTTATTTAGATCATGCCCCAAAAGCATACTTTGTCTCTTAAGCATAGAACCCTATGAATAAAAACATAAATTATAGAATATTACCAAATCCTTACTCATTTGATTATGTACCCTAATTTGATTGACCTCTTCTTTTTATATAGGAAAATCCTTATTCATTTACTTAGTATTTTCCTTGGACCCCTTACCTCATCCATCCCATCTCTTGGTAACCAAGGGATAAATCCAACACCAAACATCTGAGGAGACAATAGGGACTAAATATTTGTCATAAGCCATGTAGCCAAGCAAAATGGATAATTTTTGAATCCATGGTTGGTTCCTACTAATGTTAGATACTAACATTTACAATTTAATATGTCCATTCTCAAGAAATTATAAAAAAAGTGGTCTAAATTTCATTTTGAACCACTAATCATGGATTATATGTTTTGATTCATTGGAAAAAAATAAAATGCTTGAAGTAACCATTAGTGAATTTCAAAATATATAATTTCATATATCTAATATTATATGGTGAGCTCCAAGATTATAATAAAAAATAATATTGCAATTTAGGCCTATGTATGAAAAAGCTTATCAATATTATTATAATGTTCAAACACACCCATTTTGGTACCAATGAGTTTTTATGATTGAACCAACAAAATATTGATTACCAATCTTTCCTTCTCGAGTTCTAGTGTCACTATTCATTAATTACATATTTTAGCTTTAGCCTCAATTGATTTTTTATAATCTTAGTTTGTTTTGTAACTTAATACTATTTTAATATATTATTCCCATTGACCTACTTTGACCACTCCCAAAGATTAATATGATGAATTTATGTCTTATGTTATTTATAATCAAATCACATCCTTTGACTTTTTCTCTAGATGAAATACATTAAATGACATTTAAAATCAAAGCCATGGCTACAATGGCATATGTTGTTTATCCAAGTGAAACACAAAAAAGGGTCCAAACTATTTTGAGTAGTTTCCATTGCTATGATGGTAAATTAAATGCACAAGACACAATTATCCCAATTCATACTCAAATGATATAACCAATGAATACAATTTGCAATCAATCTAAACATTGAGTGTCAAATTTTAATTAAATATTTATCTTGGGTGTATGAGAAAATTAAAACAAAAAGATTCAACACTAAACATAACTCTCTCAATTCTTCTCAATTATTGCTAATGATAGGTTATGGAGCTAACTCAAATTGTCTGAACTAAGACTTGGATTATAATGTGTAATAGGATCAAGAAAATTTGACCCAACAAATAAGCGCACAGAAACCTCCATTCTTTGGTCTATTGTTCTTTCAATTAGAAAATGAAATTTTGGTCATTCATAGTTAGCTTGTTTCTAGAGATATTTTAAAAATTTGTGTTCAAAAACTAAATTGTTCACATTATAGTGTATGCTAAGAGCCAAAAAATTCATCAATAGGAAAATATGAATGTTGTAATAAATTTGGCAATTGGTGAAATGTTGTAGTAAACATACTCTTGATATTGATCTTCAATTCACTACAATTTATCAAATCATTGTTTGTCCAATTATCTTTGACAACTTCGTTTATCTATGAATATTCTCTTACACAATAATCATTATATTCAACTATATTTATATACACTATGGGCAATGATTTAGGGTGGTTGTAGAGAAAGTATGAACACATAAAAAATGTCTACTAACATTGAACAATATACATTCACTCTAGTAGATGAAATATCTATTATATATCAATGATGCTATTAAATTTCATTTTCAAATATTTTATCCAATATTTAGCAAAATAATTTAAATAACCAATATTCTAATGCATAGATTCATTCTCAATAGTTTGGAGTGCCTTCTTGATGTTTTTGGAAATGATACTTTTAACTACATAATTGAAACCTAGAATAACATGTGACTTCCTAATTAATGACAACAATGACAATTGATATTGATAAAAAGAAAACATAATTATTTGGTGGAAGATGATATTTACCACCTAATTATAATATTAATCATATCTAAAACTTATTTTGATGTAAGACAATTTTGAACATCATACAAATTTTTGAATAAAATCTCACACGAATAAACCTATAAATAAATAATTAAATCTAATGAAATGCACATTTCTATTCAAACTCTTATCTATTCCAATTCATATCTAAAACTAGCAATCGCACCTTGGTGTGTAATGGGTACGCCAAAGGGGTGTGGAATGTTGATTTTGAAAAATTGTAGTCTATAAGTTGCATATATTTGTGTAGTACATGAATTCAATTGGTAGGACATTTAGGAGGATAAAATTTAAAAATCAAAAACATTTTTCTTACAAATAATTGAATATATTTATTCTTTTTTATGTATGTGCAAGTGATATTGCAAATGAATCATATTGAATGAAGAATGAATACGTAGAATATATATATCAAAGGGAAAACATTTTGTAAATTGCATTATTCAATTAAAAGTGAAAAACATGGCTCCATTTCCATTTACATCTCCATCTCTATCTCTATCTTCCTCGTCATCTTTATCCCATATCTTTATCCCCCCCCCTCTCTCTATCTCTATCTCTCCTTTTCTCTCCCTCTTTCCCTAATGCAAACATAACATAAGCCTATTTGTAATGGAGCCTAATTATCTTCTTGATTCAGAGGTTTCTTTTAAGTGGATGCATAGTTGATTGAACCTATCACTTCTCCATTGAGACTGCACAAACAACATCATTTGCTAAATGACCTACACATTATATTTATGATTATTTCTTATATATAATATATACTATTAAATATAAATATAATATATATTTTATTTATAACATAAATAAGAAATATATAAATATTAAACATATAACACAATTAGTATGCTATAATAATAATGTCAAAATATATATTTAATACTATATATTATTTCAATACTTTTTAAAATATAACTCCTTTTTATAAATTATATTGATAACATATTTATTGCAAACAATTTGTACATATACAATAATATTTATTTTACATATAAAATTTCAAATTATAAATATCAAATTGAAACCTTATATATATATATAAACTTTTAATATATTTTTTATGGACTAAGTATCCTAACTAAAACCATTAAAAGTAAAGAGTACATGAAAGTAGCTATTTAAAATTAACTTCAATTTTTTGTGATGAATAATGAATATTCAAACTGTGTTTTCTTGTTCGAGGTACTTATATTTTCAGTAATTTAGACATGGTCATTGATTATATTATCATTATTTCATTTCTAGGTTAACTCTAAGAAAGAAGAATAATAATTTTTAAAATGTTTTTAGTTTTGAAAATGACACCTCCAAACGAAATTGAAAATAAAGAATATGTATGTTCCTATGAAAGGTAATAGGAAAAACAATAATATTATTTTGTGAAATTATCTACCCAAATATGTTTTTTAGAAAACAAAAGAAGCATAACCATCATTCCTTGAACATAGAGTTCACTACAATCTAAACCTTTAAATTGGAACCAAGAGTTTGAATTGTAGTAGAGGATGTTAGACATTCCAAACTTTTCTTATTTTAGCTACTTCAGTTATATTTTTTTTAAGCATTGATTATAATAATCAATTAATTCCTAGGTTAATTTTCAAGGAAGAAGAAGAAAACTTTCAAAAAAATTACCGATCTAAGAAATGATACATCCCAAAAAAATTCAAAAAAATAGAAATATTTTGTATATGCTTATGAAATAGGCTATATATTTGAAGTATTTAATAAAGTAACAATAGAAATAACAAATACAAAAAATACTTCAAACTATTTAAATGCATCATTCAACACATAATATATGACAAATATTTAGTTGTATCAATAAATAAGTGATAGTATGAACTTTTTTATGTCAGGACAATTATATTTTTCTTTTCTTACTATCTTATTTTGATGATGGATCATAGTGTGATTCTAAACATTGATGAAGAAAAAGATTTACATATTCTAATTCAAAAAAATTATTAACAGTAGTTTTATAGTAACAAAACATTAAACAATTAGATAATAACTTTTATAAATCAACAGCCTCATAAATTCTGTTTTATCTAAATTTTCATCCTTACATGTATTTCTTTTGTGAATGCTAAAGAAATATCTCTTGATCTTTACCATAATGACCAATATACATTTATGAAATTACAACAAAAAAAAAAAACTAGATTAAATTTACCATGATCATACTCAAAACATAATTTTTTAAAAAAAATGGACATTAAAGATCACCCTTAGATCACAAACCAAATCCATGTTTACAATCTCAAAAATTAAATTTTAATGCTTTCACCAATGTTTGATTAGAAAAATGCACTAAATAATCAAATATTGAAATATAGATGTACAAAATATCAGATTTTTAGGTGTGACGATTTTACTGCAAGGATTTTTCTAGAATTTTCTATCCTCCTCATTAGGTATCACTAAAGTTAGTTTCTCTGCAAGTTTGACGTGTTCCCAATTATCTTCTCATCATTAATAACAATTGGGTAACGTCATTTTGAAAAATGTAGATTCCATATGCCCCAATACTCCTGAAAAATTAGAATAACTCTACTTATTACAATGTGTTACAAGGTTTGTGAAGAAGAATCTGATAAAGTTTAACATATGAAATAGTTGTGCCAACCATTGCATTTACATCATCAAGAGTAAGTAGTTGGTCTCCTTCCAACAGAAAAATTAATTTTAAAATTTAATAAAATTGAAACTCCATATGTCAATAGGCACTTATACAACTGTCTTAATTTTACTTCATTGCTATCGATGCACTTGCATGTGGTCGAGCTCTTCAATGGATGATGGGTGAACAAAGAAGTAGACAAGGGTAGAGAACGTGGAGATTGAAGCTGCATATTTTCAAAGGACACCAACATTGCTTCCAATAGAGTCCTCCTGTGTGTTTGCATTATGCGCCTTACACTGTGCTCTCTTATCCCTCTATATTTGTTCAATAATGTTGTATCATCACTATGTAGAATGTTTAGTAAACTATCACAAGCAATTTCTGAAAATAGACGAGGCTTACTAAGAATGCACTGTTTCATCATCACGACTGGGAATCATGCTTTTCACAAAAGATGCTTGCAACCAGAAACCAAACTGATCTTTTCTGCCGATTTAATATTTTTTGACCAGAAAATCTATGTTTCATCTCCAATATAGCGGTCCGCCTACGTGCCTTCGAGCCTGAGGGGCGGCATCGACCTCTCTGGCGACACCATGCGATGGAGAAACGATGAGAATTCTATTAAGGTTACGAATCTTTCCACGGACACAAGGGATGCCGACCTGCACGAGCTCTTCAAGTTGTTTCGGCACATCACACATGTGCATGTGGCAATGGACCAGAAGACAGGAGTTAGAAGAGGCTCTGGTTTGGTTACTTTCATCAACAAGGAGGACGCCCAGAGAGCCATCAACAAGCTCAATGGTTATGGTTATGAAAACCTCATTCTCAGAGTCGAGTGGGCTAGCCCTACACAGACATGAGATCAAGTGTCTTCAGGAACTCAGGACTAGTTTTTCCCTGCACTCTTGGGAAGAGGAAGGTAATGGAAGCGACGGTTGAAAATCTGGATGCATCCCTGACGAATGAGCAAATGTGGGATCTTAATGATTTGTCATTTGATATGGGAAGTAGAATGGGTAACTATTTTCTTCATATATTTAGAGTGGAATTAAGTAGTAGTTTGGTCAATGTTATGTTGTCCTATAGTGTAGTTTGTTCACTTTGTTGAGGGAGAATTGTAGCGTTATGTTTATCACAAGACATTTGATTTCTTCTGTTTCAAACTCTGCCTATGTTTGATGTGATTTTCTCAATTTTGAATAAATATAAAGTATATTTATTAATGTAGAAAGATTGTGCTCTTTGTTTAGGTGTGTTATATTGTGTTCCTCTGAAAGATAAATCATTTTAAGATTGGTATACAAAAATGGATGACAAGATGAAGACCTCCTTTTTTAAAAGAGTTTTCATTGGATCAAGGACAAGTATACAAAAATAGTGAATGCGCTTGTTGAATTGTATTAAATAGCATGCTTAATATGCTTTCTATCGTGGTTCTGCTAATGCAGGGTGCTTGCTTTGTATCTACTCTATCTTGTTGATTGGTGAAATCAAAGGGTCAATTTTTTTGTCAAATATTTGTTTTGAGTCGGAAGGAAAATGGATGATATGGAGTGGGAAAGGGAAGATAAGGAATTGGAAAGAAGTAGAGAGTATGAGGGGATAGTGAAACGTATGAGGAAGATGGAGGAGGAATTGTAGGGTTTGAGAAGAAAGATTAACCCTGCATAACAGTAGAAAAATGCAAGTTATGTCGTTATGTTTTCTGCACCGCCTCAATCCATTACCACGCGGCTAAATGTCCTGCCAGCTGGAATCCTTTAGCTTTCTGTGTGTAGTCATTTTGGCAGCAAAGGATATTAACAAAGGAATATGCCTTCGAAGTCAACATTATTCTTTAAATAGGGATCTGGTGTGGAAGCTCCCATAATGGCATACAGGCGAGAATGATGCCAACAAAGGTCGTCAAATTTAATTTCTTTGATGGAGACACATTTAAAGCGAGATAAAACAATAAAAAGCATCGAACAAAGCATATTAAAAACAGTATAAAGACCGATGGATAAATAAATGGCCACAATCAGTTCAATCATTAACAAGGTTTATTGTATAATGTGAGTCATTGATTATACTTTTTAAGTTGATCTGGTTCATATTAGATACACCTTCGGCGTAAATTAACTATTTATGATTACTAATATTCTACATCTATACGTTATTTCCCAACAAAGATAATATTATGGACACAGCATACATACATGAATTATATTGCTATCTCGAGCATATACATTTTTCTTTCCTATGAATTAGGTACCGACCGTTTATGCACGTTTATGCGCAATTGCTAGGAAAATATTATAGTACACGTTTTCTCTTTATTATTATTGTTTATCAATTTGTTTGTGACACGTGTTAGTGCAACCTCAAAAATTCCATCGACGCAAAAACGGTTGGGACCACAGCACACGTTATGTGTTATCGTGCGTGCCACAACAGACGGATGTACCACATTGAGTTTTCTCCGACCCACATTCGAGACGTGTTTACGTGGCTACAAACCCCTTTCCACCCACGATACATTTCTCTTTCGTTTTTGCAACTTTTTAGCAAAGCACGTTTTCTGGCAGCATAAAGACCCTTCGCCTGTCGCTCATTCTTCACAATCTTCACATCCTTTACATTTCAAAACGGTGTGGGAGATCAAAGGGCTGAAAATATTGGACTTTGTGGGGAATTTGTGAAATACCCTCTGATAAAATGGCAGGAGCAGCAGAAAAGTTGAGATTCATGGCAATTTTAGTTGTGATGATGATGGTGGTGGTGGTGAGTGCACAGGAGGCAGAGGCGCCCAGTCCAGCAATGATTACAGGAAAAGCTTCAATGGCGATGACGCCGTCTGTAGCCGCTGGTCTCGTGGGATCCTTCATTGCTTTTATGGCCTGCCTTTTACACTGAGGCGTTGAGCACATGGATTAGGACAGACCTAGAAGAAGTGTGTTTTGAACAGATAACAATGAGCTGATTTTGTTCGTTGTCATCTGGTCTCGATGGCCATGGAGAACGCTCTTGTTTAATGCTCTGCGGCACAGATTTCATTGGGAGATTATTTGATTAAATTGTTTAGCCCTATAGAAAATAAACGGATCCTTTTTTCGATCCGTAAACATCTGGCGTTTATTTTTGCTTTATTTATTTATTTTATAAAGTAACATTCTTCCGGAAAAGCTTGGATTTGGCTATGGTGCTTGAAAATAGTTGTAATAGATTTCAGATTTTGCAGATCTACTGTTACTTTCTTTTCTGTATTTTTGGTGTGTTTTGGTGTAGCAGATCTTTGAAACTCAATTATCAACGCATGGTTGAGCAGACATAAGAGGGTAATGGTGCTCTGTTTTTTTTAATTGGCTGATTTTGCTTTGGAATTCTTCTTTAAAAATGAAGAGGGGAAAAGTTTCTAGAGACATTTGAGACGCAGGGGAGAAGCATAGCTCAAATTTTTCTACTTATTGGCAACTTCTAGTCATTTCGATATATTTTAATTATTTTAAAATTGTAAATTTAGTTAAGTAATTTTTATTTATTAATAAAGTTAAATGAACTACAAAGAAATTATTAAAAATAGTTTTTATTATATAAGATATTTTATTTAAAAAATAAAATTTTACATAAAAATAAAATTATAATATCATTTAAAAAAAATTCAATTATAAATATCTCAATATTTATAAAAAATCTTATAATTATATAAATATTATATCTTAAAATATTTAAATCAAAATATTATTTTTACATAGTTATATTCATTTTGATTATAAATTAGTACTAAATTTATTGTGTTGTCTAATTAAGAAAATGTTCTCACAAATTATTTTTCAAATAATTTTTATACTAGCACTTGCATCTATAAGAGATTCAAGGGGTACGTCGATAGACTGTCCAGTGTGTTTATCTTCAAGGTGGATAGTGATCAAGGTCCATACTCTTGAAACTCACATAGATTATTTGGGATTTTTTCTTCAAGTGATGCACCAATTATTTGTTGAATAATTTAATGTTATGTGTAATCATATAAGGCTCCATATTGAATATCAAAATAACATTGTTTTATTGGTTGATAGTATTACATATTGACTACAATTGGTCCTCTATCCTATGCATTATTGAGTTAGCATGCTTAATGGATGATGACATTGAAAATAAATATTACAACCTCTTTTACTCTATAGGTGTTAGCAAAGCTTCCAAGCTCTTATAGATGGACCATTGGCTAGTTCATAGGCATGAATTTTGTGGTAGGGCCCCTTCCATATAGGATACTAGAAAACTTGTGCTACTGGTTATTGTTACAAAGTAAAATTGATTGTTGATCCTTGATCATTAAATTGTATTTAGCATACATAAATTTATTCAAGTGTTGGGTCAAAATCCTTTCAAAGTATATAAGATTGTTTTCTTGAAGGAAAAGTGATTTCCTTATAATTATGACTAAAAATATCTAGTATTGAGATAGATAGTTTGAAGACTATCACATGCTTAAGGGGCAAGCTCCTTTTGTGTCAAATAAAGATTACATCAACCTTGCATCTCACCTCCCATAAACTCCCCTTGGTTTTGCAATTAAATTTATTTTCCCCTAACTTGATCATGAACACTTAATCATGACTAGTTACTACTATAGATGATTAATCAATAGTATGATTTTTTAACAAACACTTAAACCACCCATGTGTTTGGAGTAATCAAAGCAATGAAGAGGGCTTCATTTTCTCTTTATGTGCAAATGCCTCATGATGATATTTTTAAATAGGCATCCTAGATATATGAAACTAAAATTTTGGCACTTTTGCAAGTCAGTAATAGTTAGATTTAAAAAATGTCAAAATTTGAAATGTGAAAAATTAGATTTTAGAATAAAATGACAAAGTGCAAGTTTACAATTTTATTAAAGTTAAATAAATTATTCAATTTAGAAATACTAAGATTATAAATAAGAAAATAAGATATTATTTTAATAAACAAAATTTTTAATTAATAAATAAATCAAAATAATCAAATCATATAATATATATATATATATATATATATATATATATATATATATATATATATATATTGAAATCATCAATCCAAAATAATATAAAACTAAAATAAGTAAAAATAGAGTGGTATGCTACAAATGTAATGGTGAATGAACTTAGCATCTTTGTCAATACTAAACCACAAATTTACTATGAAGGGTTAACAATATGCCTGTTTTGAAAAGAAAACGTGATTGTATATTAAAAACTCTCATTTGAGGGGTTAATAGAGTACTGATCTAACTGTATTAAGATTTTTTGTTTTTCCATTTAAAATTCTTAGTTTACTCCTTTGCATACACATTTACTTCTTTGTTTTTTCTGTAATGGATGTGAACACCCTATTCCAAGCTTCGATTTTGGCACAGGCAGGTAGGATGCTAGTAAATATTGTAGAGCCTGCCAGTTCGCGTGCCTTATCTATGCTTCCACATTTCGCATACATGTTTAATAGAGCATTTCCAAAAGTAATATCTGACTGAAATCCCTACTTCATTATGTTTTGATGGATTCCCATACCCTATTCCGAAGCTCCCATTATCCTCATTGCAGCAACCATTTAAGAAGATGCCAGTGAAGCGCCCTTCCACAGAAATAAATACCCACGTCTTAGAATCTCCATTAAAGCCCTGTTTCGAGTGATTTTTCTGCAATAGCTGAGATGCATAGACATGTACGCAAAATAAAGATAAATACAATAAAGGTGAATATCAAATTTTTACAGGTGTATCCACCGTACTTCCAAGCGGGAACAAAAATGAGCCGAACGCCTACAGATAGGGAAAAATATTCAATGAAACCATGGCGAGTGACTTACCTTAACATTTTGAACAATTTATGTTGTGCTATCACCGATTACAGTGAGGAAAAATGGACAGAGTTTGCTGTTAAAAATGAAACCGATTCCCCACCTGATTTTTCACCTTCGTGATGGCCCCTTCTCTGGATCATCGGTGGGCAGAATGGGTGCATCATGAGCGCCAGATTCAGAAAGGATGGGCACGAAGCCCCAAATATTGACAGTGGAACTCGGCCTCCATCAAAGCTGAAAACTTCGTGATGTCATGGACGACGCTTGGATCCAGCTTTTGCTGCTCCAAAGCACTTTGGAAATTATCCTTGAAAATGCCAAATCGACTGGCATTCTCCTCTGGGTAGTTCTCCTCAAATCCTTAAAAATAAAAGCCTTCTTTTTTATATAATATATAATAAAAATATATTATGAGTATGAAATTTTTTTATTTTTTTTTTTATGCCGAGCACCAATGGTGCTACCGATAAAATCCGTCGTGACCATTTACGGTAGTAAACAATAATATATAATATATTAAAATATAATTAATTAAATAATTATATGAAAGTTCTTTCAAATGTCAAAAAAACACTTAAATTAAATTGTAGAAAAATTAAAATAATATACTTCTTTGAATATTTAAAATTATTTTATTAAATAAACAACTTAATAGTTATAATCATATTAAATTTGTTGTAAATTTAAACACTAATAAATAATTAGTTAATATTTAATTTTTAAAAAAAATATATATTATAAAAATCTAAATATATTTGATTCTTTTTAACTTAGATTTGCTTTGATAGTGAAATATATATTTTTTCATAAAAAAAAACCACTTGACCATTTTATTTTACCATCTTGTTTTACCACTTGCATTACAATTGACGCTTATTATACCGCTTCCCAAAATTTAAATACCAATTAACCATTCAATCGAGTAACAGAAACCACCCTCCATATACTCACCATTTACACTGAACAAACTTATCTGTCAAAATAAAAGATCTCAAAATTTTCCAGCTTTACAATGGATTTCTTTATAATAGAATCTGTGCAGTAGAATATTGTATATAGTCTTAAATAAGAGAATTTTGGAACCAATAAAGATCGGTCAAGGCAAAAACAACCAAAAACTCTCCTTATAATATTATCTATGTAGTTACGAAGGCAGTCTGTAGAAATGAGTTACGATTCAACAACTCAGCTGTATGAGACACAGAAATTTTAAACTTTTAGTCACAAAGAAATGCTTCTGAAAATAACTCTGTTAATATTTTCTGAATTTAACTTGCTGTACATTTCTATGGATAAAAAACAAAAAAAAAAATCTGCGGCGTGGCTTTTAAGGGGAGAAAATCCCTTGCACAAATGCTTCGCTCAATGACTCCTCTTTCCGGGCGATTTTCTCACCCCAAACAACTTTAACAGTGGAGGCCTCTACATATTCTGAAACTCCCTCTTTAAACCGCCTCATTAGCGCTGCCATCTGTGATTCAGAATGAAAGCCGGCATTATCTTTTTCCGAGTTTGGCTTCTGCAACTCGTGCTTCCTGGAATATTTTTCAGCGATCATCAGTGCAAATTCTGGCATTTTAGCTTTCTTCTTCTCCAAAACAGACAATTTTCCTATTTAACTCCCACAGATATGATCTCAAACCTTTTGCTGGTTACGAAAAACTGAATCAAGATGTTCCAATTTATAGAAAGCGAGCAAAACCAATGCTTCTGCCAGGTGTTCCACGAAATTCTAAAACAGGGCTCCTCAATCCAGCGGTGGGGAAAACCATGGATGGGGAGCGGAGGTTTTGAAAGAAAAGAATAATAATTTTAACGTCAAATAAATAAAGGTAAGCCGATCGCGTGTAAGAAACCGTGTGCTGCGGTACAAAAGGTCACTCTCAACAAGACCTCGGGTTGCGGGCAGCTCACAACTTTATCTTCTCTCGCATCTCTCCATTTAATTTGTCACTTCATAATAATTTGCTCTGACGTCCTTGCACAGGCTGTAAAGATAGCAATCCGATTTAGGAGAAGTCAAAAGATTTTTTGACAGTTTTGATAGATTTTCTGAGCACCTGAAAGTTGGAAACTAAAAATGGTTTACCAGCATGAGACCTGGTTTCAGGCGTGTGAGACAGGTTTGGAGAGCAAATGTGGACTGGCAAGTCCACAATAAAAGTCTATCGACTAATTATATTTAGGTATTTTCTTTAGTGGTCATTTTTAATATATTTAGGTATTTTTTTAGTCATCACTTTTTACATTGTGGTTAAAGAAATAAATCCTTGTCTATTATTTTCAATTAACAAACTTTTATTTGTAAATTAAAGTGGAAAAATATAATTCAATCATTAAAATCACCTTATGATATAGAAAAAGTTATAAGTTCAAATACCTTTTTAAATATAAATATATAAGTAGGTTAGTTAAATCTTTCTAAAAATATGTTGGAAAGTATGTACTTTTTAAGAATGTGATGTTTTATTAGGATTTAAATATAGAGTTTTTGTCTCAAATTCATTGATCCATAATTCATGAGTAGTTCACATGAACCTATCTCTCATAAGTATGAGTGCTTTGTGGATCACCTATGCTCATGAGACATGGGTTTGTATGATCCACTACTAAAAAATATGGGTCAACAAGTCTAACTCAAAAATCACATAATTGAATCTTGATAAAACATCATAATTTGACACATTGTGAAAAGATAACTCCTACTTATCTATGGATGAGTTAAAAAAACTCTATAATTAATGTTTCATAATGTACAACACTTGTGAAGGTTTTACAAAGGAGATAGCAAGCTAAGTTGACTTGACCTTGAGAGAAACTTAATGGTTACACACATTTGAGTCATAGTATTGGGATAAATGGCCTTTTGGGAAGTCTTGATTCTTCACCTATGACCATCACCTAAATGCAATGAGTGCCAAGCATGCCAAACTTATTAGAGATAGATTTTTTGGAACCACAAAATCATAAAATTATGACCCAATAAGTTTGACTCAAAACTATACAATTAAATCTAATAAGACATCATAATTTGTTAGATTACAAAAAAAATACTTCATACTTACTCATTTTAAAAGGTAATCATAGAAAAGTGAAATAAGTGTATCTAATAAAGACCAAAAAAGTGATGATAAATATTTAAATGAAGAGAATGAGCATACTATGGAGTGATATAATGCTTCCGTAGACAATGTGATCTCATTTGTGTGATAAAATCTCATAAGAAAATCAAGGACAAATGGATCACATGTCACAATGTGTAAACATGTCAAGATTAGTGATGTAAGCATGAATATGAGCTAAGTATAGAGGGTTGTGTGAATCTATGATGTAATTTAAATAGAGCTCTATACAAGTGTAAATAAGTTTGAGTTCACAACTATACAATTAAAGTGTAAAAATCTAACAAGAGTAATCAAATGATATGGAAAACTAAGTATAATTTATTATAGATGATTTTTAATATCTTAAATTAGATTTAAAATAGAGGTGAAATATTAACCTTGAAGCACATGTAAGATTGCATAGGGTGCATGAAAGATAAGATATGTTAAGAAGCACACCAAACCCTATAAGAAAGATAAATCAATGAAGTGAAGTGTACAATAGGAAGATCAAATTTAAAAGTAATATGTGAAATAAAAAATGTAGATTTCAAAAACTCTAATATGATGAAAAAGCCTATAAGAAATACTAGGTTGTGTAAGATCAATAGATTCATCAAAGTAATGAAATGAAAATAATTTAGGGCTTTGAATATGATATTTACAACTCAACACAAATTAACCTAGATTAATAAAAGACAATTGTACATATACATAATTTTAGAATTAAATATCCATCTACCAAATTATATTAAATACATTGAATAATACTTAACTTATTGATTGATGATGGATAATAGAATGTGGTCTATAACATTGATTCAAAAATTTGCATGCAATCAAATCCATAGACAACAAAATGTGAACTGCTTTAAAAGCTATGTTGAACTTATACTTTGTTTGGGATCATGCTCATGAATTGGAGTTAAATTTACAGCCATTAGCCATAAATTCATCCTCTGCATGTAGAGTTAACCCTATAAAATGTGGAATTCTTTGCTTGCTTTGTTCTTTTCTTTAATGTTGAGAAATGCCTTGCAATGTTAGGCAGCGGAACGTTCGCTTTGCGAGGATTTGTACTCTAGTTTAGAGATCCCTTTTCCAAATATTCGCCAGACATTGTTGAGCTGTAGAGAGCCTTTTCAGAGAATATGCTTCCAATCGTTAATTTAAAAATAGAAACTCGTACATTACTTAGCATTGACGCAAACAGGACAGCCTGTTTCACACGTGATGCACTATTATTATGTTTGCCAATTACCTGTCCCGGCTATAATTCGGTTCCCTGTCAGAATCGGGCGAATGTTTTATATGGCGCTTTTACAAGCCCGTTACAAACCGAGGAGGCCGGTGTGTGGGGCGGCACTATAAATATCCCTCGCCCAAACAAATCTCTCCATTCATTTCCCTTGGATTTTCCTCTGTTTTATTGTGGTTTTTGCCAGACAAATCCCCACGTCTTGGAATGGCAGGAGCAAACAAGTTCTGTTGCGTAGCAGTTTTTACCATGATAGTGACGGCGTGTGCAGTGAATGCTGCGGAGGAGGCGCCGGCTCCGAGCCCATCTCTGGTTGCAGGCGCCGCTTCAATGGCCGCGCTGCCCTCTGTAGCAGCTGCTCTGGTCGGATCTCTCGTTGCTTTTTTGGCCTGATCTTTCCGCTGAGGCGTTCACCGCATGGACGAGGGTTTTTTCCCTTCTCCTGCATATATTTGGCTCTGGCGAATCCGATTGTTTGGGGATTTGAAGTTGGGTTTTAGGGGCTGTTTGTTTATTTCATTGTTTAGCCTTTTAGGAAATAATCTGTTCAGGACAGATACAGGTGTATATTGTTGTAATCCGTTCTGATATAAATATAAACATATTCTTTCTGGAAATTTTGGGGTTTTCTGCTATTGAGTGTAAGAGGGGCCATGACAGAGACCTCCCTGCATTATTGCCATAATGCTCACTACGGCTGCACATGATATCCTTTGTATGTTTATATAAAATTGTGTATATATTTCACTATTTTACAATCAAAGATGGGAAATAGACGGTGGAAAATATACAGCTAACCCAAACTTTCCGCCTCGTTCAGTCTACTGGGGATGCACATTTTATATATATATATATATATATGACAATGCTTTTTCTTTTAAAATATTATTTTTAAAAAATGCATGCTGGATAGACAATCTAACTTCAGCTTTTAGTATTTTCTGCTGAGAATGTAGAGAGGATCAGTTCTTTTGTGTTTATATGGAAGAATGGACGCCAATCTGTATGGGATGAATTTGGATTTCTTTATTGGTTTTAAAATTGAAAATACATTTTTATAACTGATTTTATTTATTAAATATTTTTTTAAAAATAGATTGGTGTGCTAAAATAGATAGCACCTTGTGATTAATTTAAAGTTTTAATTAAGAATTTTATAATATATTGTTTTAATGGTAGAGAGTGGTCAATCGTAAAAGTGGGAGAAGATTGATGACTTTATTAAGAGTTGTAGTCCTTTTCTTCATAGAGAGAAGATTAAGGACTTCTTTCATAATAAGCTAAGGTTTTCTTAATGATATAAAATTAAAGGTTATCAAGTAATTAAATATATTAATGTTTAAGATGTTAATGTTAATGTAATATTGGAGATATTTTTGTTATGTTGATGTTGTGTTACTCTAATGATAATTTAATATTGGAGTATATACTTTTGTTATGTGAGATTCTAGTTTATTTGTTGATTTTTCAATGATATTTTTTTATGTTAATTAATGGTCTGAGGTTGTCTATAAATATAAGATCTTAGTCACTTAATTTGAGGTATTCGGTGTGTAGTCAACCAAACTAATAGTCAAATTCTAAAGAAGTCAACTTCAAGCTCTGTGATGAATCTAGTGGGCTAGGTTTTGACACAACCCCAATGGGGTAGCATTCAAATCTTAAAGAATCCAACTTCAAGCATTTTGGCTTTTGAATCGTGTGAACCATGTAACAACATGAAGTAGTCAAGGGGAATGATCTCGCATGACTTTGTTTGAGAAGGCTGAAGTGCTATGGGATTGGAGTCTTCACTAAGGTAATGAATAAGGCTATTTTGGTTGATAGATTTAGGGTTATTGTCAATGTGTGCCAAATAAGACAAGGCGAGAACTTTAACAACACATTTATGATAGTACTCAACATAGGTGTAAAAAAAAGAATTAAAAAGGTAGCACACATGTAATTTTGTCCAAATATAATTTACCCCCTGCTTGGTTTATATGTGGAACTACATTAGGCATGAATGTCAAAGTAAGATACAAAGTAAATGAAATATACAATACCTCACAATTGCTTGTATATTAATAGAGAAACATCCTCCATACATTCACATATGCCATTATTTGTACCTACAAAACCAAGGTGACAAACTAATAATAATTATGAATCATTGCATTCGTTATAGGTGTGAAATTTGATAATGTGTAAAGGTGATGTAGTGTGGTGTATGACAATGTTTATAAGAGAATGTAGAGTTGTGACTAAATTGTCACCCACAAGGTATACACATGACACAAAGGTGAGAAAGAATAATGAATAGGGAAATTGTTGAGTTTGACCAATTTAGCCTCCACAATGCCATGCAAGTATGAAGCCTTGTAAAATGATGCATATTAAATAGAATTATATATGAGCCAATCATGAGGATGTAACCTAGTTGGCCCCTATGATGTATTCAAGCATGATATAAAAATGGATTTATGATACATAGTTGTACACAATTATGAGGATGTGACCAAGTTGGACCCCATGACACATTCAAGTATGGAACCACGTAAATATGATAATGGAGTCATGATGTATAGGGTGATCATGAGGATGTCATAAAGTTAGCCCCCATGATGTGTACACGCATGAAACCATGTAATATGGGACAGAGATAACATGCCATCTAAAATTGAGTGCATGACATCATGGATTCAATTTGAGAAGTGAGAAATGTGTAATGACCAAATATGGCAACATGAATGATCCTATATGTGAAACCATGTATGATAAAATCCTAAAAGGATATATAGTTGTATGTAAGATATGGGCATGTAAGTACAATACTCTATATTTTTGTATAAGATTTGTTCATGGATAAACGATAGTAGAAATTTTGGTTAGGATGTCATCATGAAAGTCTAATAAGACAAATGTAATGTGAAATAGTAAAATAAATTATGTCTAATCTATATGCTAATGTTGTGCCAATGCAACATTGATATAATGTGAGATGAAGATAATATGCCATCTAAGATTGAGTGCATGACATCATCATGGATTCAATTTGAGAAGTGGGAAATGTGTAATGACCAAATATGGCAACATGAATGATCTATATGTGAAACCATGTATGATAAAATCCTAAAAGGATATGTAGTAGTATGTAAGATATGGGCATGTAAATACAATATATTTTTGTATAAGATTTGTTCATGGAGAAATGATAGCATAAATTTTGGTAAAACAAGATAAATGTAATGTAAAATAGTAAAATCATGAAAGTCCAATAAAATAAATGTAATGTAAAATAGTAAAATCAATTATGTACAATCTATATGCTAGTTTTGTGTCAATACAACATTGATGTAATTTTGGAGTACAAACACTTTTTCTATGTGAAATTCTAGTTCAATCAGTGATCTTAAAATGATATTTTTGTATGTTAATGAATGAATTGAGATTTCCTATGATCTAGAAGGATTTATTAATCGTAGCTTGTGTTAATGTAAAGAACATTCTCATGGCTTGTGATAATAGTGGAAACACTTCAATGATCTATGGTACACCATAGTACCTCCCAAATGCTCACATGAATATATTAATCATCCCACACTCTCCAACAAGTGTCATACATACTCCAATAATTATGCTTAACAATTTGCACATAGGAAAAAATCATTGTGGTAATCATATTTCATCCAAATATATTTTACATTTCCATTGCTTCAACAAGCTATAGTGTACATCTCCATGAAAATTTGCAAATTTTAACTCACACAAATCCTTACTACACTAGAGTAAGTGCATAGAAATGTTAGACCAAAAGGAGGTCTTAAGTGGCCACTTTTATTCTTAAATCAAGAAAAAATGATCTTGAAATTTAAGATAGTTATGCTCAAAATTTAAAGACACAATAAGAACAAGAGCCATAGTGTTTTGAATCTACTTTCTAAACTACTATTTTTTTAATGGAGACTAAGGGGTTCAAATAGGGGGATCATACAAAGTGCTCATGTTTTTATCAAAAAAACATAACATAGCATCTAGTATGCTCCCCTTAAAATGTTTTTTTTTTTTAGTATTTCAAAAATCACTTCAATGAAAAATTAGCTAACACCATTTAGTTTATGCTATTTTTTTAATGAATGTGTGACTTTTTACTAATTTTCTAAGTGGACACATCTTAAAAAAACAAAAAAATTACCATGTCCCCCTAAAATGATACCTAAATCAAATAAAAATATGAGTGAGTTATAATGCACTCGCGTTTGTGTGAAGAAAAAATTAAACATACCTCTTCATCTCTATCTCCAAGTATCTCTCTCTATCCATATTTTTCCCTGCCTCTATCTCCATATCCATCTCTATCTATCTATATCTTTGTCTCTCCTCTCTCTTCCTCTACCTCCACATCTCTCTCTATCTCTCTATACTTTCCTCTATCTATACCTCTCTCTCTCTCTCCCTCTCTATATATTTATCTATCTCTCCTTCTCCCAAGTTCCCTCTCTAGACCTTTCTCTCAAGCTATCTCTCCCCTCTCTATTTCTACCTCTCTCTCTTTCTCTTCTCATATTTCCCTATTTACTCCTCTTTCTCTCCCTATTTGTCCCTCTAGATATCTCTCTATATCTCTCCCTATCCCCTCTTTCTCTCTATATATTGAGCTATCTCTCCCTCTCTCTATTTCCTTGTTTAGACATGTACCTCTCTTTCTCTCTTCTCATACTTCTCTATCTCTCCCAAGCTCTCCATCTCTCCCTCTCTCCATCTCTATTTGTCTATCTTTGCTTCTCTCCATCTCCCTCTCTACCTATCTCTCTCCCTTTATCTACATCTATCTCTCTATCTCTACCCTCTCCCTCCCTCTCTTCCTCCCTCTCTATCCTCCCTCTCTATCTCTACCTCTCTCTCTCATGTTCTCTTCCCATCTCTCTCTCTCTCTATCAATCACTCTCCCTTTGTCTCACTTACATATCCTACCTATCTATATCTATCTCAATCTCTCTCTTTCCCCCTCCTTTCCTCTAAATATCTCACTCTCTCCCTCTCTTCCCATTGGAATACTCAAAGCAAGTATACTGTGAGTGTTTTTGTTGGAATTCCAAAAAATGGTAAACAGGCATGTGGATCCCATGATTTAGGACCCAAATGCTTTGTTTTACTCTAAAATTTATGCTTTATCTAACATAGAAATAAAATTTTCATGGTTTTGAAAAAATATCAATAATCATTTAACAATTCCACCACTTTTTTGTTTTATCAATGTAGAAGAACTAAATTGCATGTTTTTAGAACCAATTTGATTATATGAACTAATATTTTCATGTTTTGAAGATTTATAATGATAGATATCATGTTTTTTGTTTGAATTGATAATATACAAACATTATTTTTTATATTTTTTACTAATTCTATTAGATTGATATATATTGAATATCATACCAAGGAAGTTGGCAAAAAAGTCAAATTTTGGAGTGTGAAGCCAAAAACAAACTAGATAACATTGTGCAATTGGTGAAATTGAATCCTAGAGTTTAAGGTATATTCTCCTTGCCTTTACCTAGGTTTTCTCATGCCACCTGTAAACATAGTT
>VDFB02303814.1:0-21862 GCA_007258455.2 Sequoia sempervirens
GCAAGTTTATAGACTTAGATATTTAATAAATGAATTATTTAGGTGTAGGAAGATATTTATTAAATTGATTATTGTGCTTGGGATAAATAGAAGTATTAGTGAATTTACTTACTTTGATATTTCTTTAATTGATGAAAATGGTTATTTGATTGAGAAATGGATCATCTTTATTATTTAAAATTCCTTATAGTTAATGATATGGTGTTATTTAATTGGATGTGATATTTTACTTTGTTCTTGTATGGATTAGCGTTATCTCTACAGGTGAGGGAAAGTGTGAATGCATTTATATGGTTGCATCTTTTTGGTTCATGTTGATACCATGTGGGAACTTGTGGGTGGTACTCGGTTGTGAGTTATGATTCTTTTGGTTGAACATTGTGGTACCCATTTCTTGGTTTGGGTTTTAGGGAAACCATAGGGGAGAGTGGATCTTCTTGGGGCAAGTGTACAAGTGATCACCCTTGAAAGAGTTTCCCTAATTAAGTGAAAACCTAATTAATTTAATTAGTGGATTGGGTTAGTTATCACATCACAAGATAAAAGTATACACCTCACCCCTGCTGTTAGTGCTCCCAAATGCTAAGGATGGGTGGGAAGTCCTAGTCGATAAGATCACTACCTTGTCTTCATGAAAGGTAGATGGCTCTTCACGAGCCACCCTATGGGGTGACACCTTGAAATAGGATGTCTGGTTAACCATAGATGGAGGTGGCTCCTAGATTATAGGTAGTCTGGTGAATCCATGAAGACCATGCAATGACAATCTCCCATTATGCCCCTTTGTTTCCCTTGTTCTTGTGCCTCTGGAGTTGTTTTAGTTGTTTGAGTTGTTTATTTACTTTTGATGTTTATGTTGTTCATGGGTTTGAGTCTTGTGATGTGCATCCTTTATGTTTGATTTTGTGCCTGAGGGTTCTTTCTTATCGACTCCTTGCATGGGGGGTGTTCCTTTGGGTCCACATAATCAAGTGGAAACATGCAATACACCCATTGGGTCCCTAGTTGTGATCATCACGTGGATGTAGTTGTAGTAATCTTGGAGCTCGCACAAAGAATATTATACCTATGAAGAGTTCTCTTTCATTATTGTACTTTTTTATTATTAATTGTACCCTTCCCAATGTTAGAAGGGAAGTGGCCTTGTAATGTAACTCTGATTTTATATTTTGTTGTATTTGTGGAAATATATTTCACATTTGTAACTTTGAACTTTGAAGATGAATATAGTATTATGTGATTTATGTTTATGAATTTATATCTTATTCTTCTTGTACTTATATCATGTTGTATTCTCATTTCTTTCTTCCACTTTAGTTAGTATCGTTTATCATTAATTGTTGAGTTCATTTAAGTAACACACCATGCACCCCATAGGATTAGGTTAATGATTTATGTTATATCAATTATCAGGAATATCAAATCTAAGGTTAACAACACTGGGTACTGTAGGTTAAGTAAACCCATTATGTTAATCTTGTTGCGTTACTTTGAACTTATGTAATCCCTTTCTTGTTGCACAGAATCATGCTTAGGGGTCAAGGATGCAGATGTGGTTGCAGCCATGGCCATGGTGGTTGTAGAGCTCGCTGTCATAATTCTCCACCTCAGAGCTCGCATGAATAAGAGTAGGAGGAAAATCAGGGTTCCCAGAACAACCCTCCTGGTGGAGGCCCTAATCCAGAGTAGCAAATTCAAGGTGGTGAGCAATTGTGTCAATTTTTGGAAGATGTTCTTGGCCATTTGGGTCCTAGGTAGGATGAGTAGCGAGTAATTAGAGAGAGAGAGAGTAGTCGTCGATGGGGAATGAGATACCTGCAGATCAGGATGCAGTGGCCACTAGACATATGAGAGATCTCCTTAGGGAACTTCCTCCTATTTATGATGGCTTTGGTGGAGGTTTGGAAGCTAAAACTTGGCTTATTGATCTGGATTAATGCTTTGCTATGCATCCCTATGTCAGTAATACTAGGGAAAGGTGCACCATCATGCACCTTAGAGAATTTTCATCCACATGGTGGCGACTGGAAGAACAAAAATTACACCTTGACATCGGTTTAGTGACATGAGAATTTTTCTTAGAATGGTTTAGGGTTTGTTTCTTATCTAATCATTGCAGACAGTGCTGGGCAGATGAATTCCATGAATTGAGACATGTGGCAATGTCCGTAGAGCAGTGTGAGTGCCACTTCTTTGAGCTTAAGAAATACACCAGAATTGCTAATGATGAGGCTATGCTAGTACAACATTTTGTTAGAGGTCTGAATGCTAGGATTAGTGGGGGTGTCTGAGTTTTTGAGCCAAAGAAGATGGAGGTTACTGTCGAGAAAGCTCACCTTGTGGAGGATAATTTAACCTTGGCTTTAGGAGGTCACGTTAGAGTTTAGACCAGTAGTACTCCTGCCGCAGGTGGTGGTTCACATGGTGGGTAGTCTCAGGTTGGAGGTCCTTCCAGGGCTCATTTTGCATCAACTAAGGGTGGACAGTAGCAATTTCAGTCAAAGAATAAGCCTTCATAGTCTCATCAAAGTAATAGACTTTAGTCTAGGAGGAACCATCATTGGAAGAGATTGCAGCATAACTGGGTTGAGCAACTAGCATAGTCATCATTGCCTACACCTAGCTATGGTAGCTATCAATAGTCTAATGTTCTATCTAGTGTCATAGGGTTTGGCCATGGTATTGGGTGTTTCAATTGTGGGCAATAGGGACATATTGCCAGACAGTGTCTGTAGAGAAGCACTGCAGGGTTTAGTTAGAGGTCGGCAGCATCTAAGCTAACCATTCAAGACGTTGGCCGGTCTCATCGAGTTTTCACCGCGGTGGATAATTGTCAAGCCGATCAATAGGGCACTATGGTTGAGGTATCAAGTTTGTTGTAGGGCACTCTTATTTGTATACTTTTGATTGTAGTGCATCGGATTCCTTTATTTCCCCTTCAGTTGTTAAGCATTGTAATTTGGTTGTGGCAAAGCAAGGTGTTAAGTGGCATGTTGAATTAGCTTATGGGAAAAAATGTTACTTGGATTTTCAAACTCTTAAAGAGAAGTTGACTAGTGCACCTATTCTTATTGTTCTTGATCTGGCTCAATACTTTGTGGTTTGGAAAGATGTGTCCTTGGAAGGGTTAGGGGTTGTTTTTATGTAGGACAACAGGATGATAGCATATGAGTCACGTAAGCTCAATGACCATGAGCTAAATTACCGTACTAATGACTTGGAGTAAACCGCAGTTGTTCCTGCCCTAGTAAGGTGGAGGCATTTCTTGTTGGGCCACAAGTTTGAGCTACATAGTGACCATCGCAATTTGGAATACATTTTCACGCAACTGAATCTTAATGCTAGACAAAGAAGATGGATGGAATTCCTCTGCAAGTATGATTTTGAAGTGAAATATATTCAGGGCAAGGAGAATGTAGTGGTAGATGCTCTAAGCTATCGCTGTCATGAGTTATCCTCTATGACTCTTGAGGTTGATCTAAAAGGTCAAATTCTTGTAGCACTTCCTTCAGACAGTTGGTTCCAGGAGGTCAAGCTGGAGATGGAGTCAGGTAGAGTGCTTGAGGGAAGGTTTACTAGTTATACTCTTGAGTCTGATGGAATTTTGCGATGATCAGGTTGCATATATGTTCCCTCCTTAGAGGGCCTTCATACCCTAATCATGTGTGAAGCTCACCAGACTCCTTATTCAGCTCATCCAGGAGTTCAAAAGATGTATGTAGATCTTCATCTATTGTACTTTTTGGTAGGGATGAAGAGGGATATAGCATATCTTGTGGCGAGATTCCTAGAGTGTTAGAGGGTGAAGGCAGAGCACCATCATCCAGCAGGTCTTCTGCAGCCCAATTTCATTTTAGAATGGAAATGGAATATTATATCTATTGACTTCATTGTTAGGTTGCCGATGACTGCATGTTGGCATGATGCTATCATGGTCACCGTTGACAGGTTGACCAAGGTGGCACATTTCTCCCCTATTCGGTCTTCCTATACTACATCGTCTATGGCTAAAATTTTCATGGATGGCATTGTGAGGCTACACAAGATTCCATGAAGAATCATTTCTGACAAAGATCCAGTGTTCACTTTTGCATTGTGGACCTCATTGCAGCATGCGTTGGGAACACAATTGAACTTTAGTTCTGCTTACCATCTAGAAATAGATGGTTAGACCGAAAGGGTCAATCTGGTTCTTGAGGACATGCTCTACATGTATGTTATGGATCAACAGTCTCAATGGGAAGACTATCTACATTTGGTTGAGTTTTCCTACAATAACGGTTACCATAGTTCGATTCAGATGCCACCATTCTAGGCTTTGAATGGTCGCTCGTGTCAAACACCTTTGAGTTGGGACCGTTTGGATGACAAGATTCTTCTTGGGCTAGAGATACTACAGGAAATGGAGCAGCAAGTCGCTCGCATTAGAGAGAACTTGGTAGCGGCTCAGGATTGGTAGAAGAAATACGCTGATGCTCATAGGGTTGATCGTTAGTTTTTAGTGGGTGATCTTGTGTTTCTTCATGTGCATTCACAAAAGAGCCTTATTTGTTATGGAAAAGGCTCCAAGTTGGCACCTCGTTTTGTGGGTTTGTTTGAGGTTCTAGAGAGGATTGGACCCATTGCTTACCATTTAGCCTTACTACCCATCTTTGCACACATTCATGATGTGTTACATGTTTTCGTTCTTAGGCCTTACTTTCCTGATTTATCTCATGTACTGGATTGGAATGCTCTTTAGGTCGAGGATGGGCTACTTGCACTCAAGCTCGTGGTTGTTCTATAGCACAAGAGACTTGCGCTCAGGGGTAAAGAAATTGATCAAGTGCGGGTCCAATGGGACCCAAATGATTAGACTTCAAAGACATGGGAGGATGCATCCAGCATCCGAGCGTCCTTTCCTTATTTTTTTTTTGGCTTCTAGGAGTAAGCCTATTTCGAAGATGGAGGATGTAGTGCCTTTCATGTTCTGATACTCTGATACTACTTTGGTGTGTGTTTTTTTCTTCAGTGTGATTTCTAGTTATGTTCTGATGCATATTTGATACTCTGTTTCATAGCTTTTCCACCATGTCTTGGCCATGGTAGACAGTTATGCTTATTTGCTTATGATAGTTGGACTTATGTGTGGGCTACTCATGTTATGATGATGTTACTTTGTGAGTTATTTTGATGATGTGATGCCTAGATTATATTTACTGTATTTGATTTGGGCGAAGGAGATGGGGTGGCATCACTCATCTGTGAGCACCCTCCCTCACCGTAACTCTCCTTCACAATGTGTTTGACTATGAATTATTTTCATATGTATATGTTGTTCGATGTTTTGTGTTATGCAAGAATGTAGGTACCAGGTGTCGACTCCACTCACATTGTCAGGTCTGAGCATATCCTATAGACCCAATGGTTGATGTGGCTAGCGAGTTGGTAAGAAAGTACCCCCGCCTATGTCAGTGGTTGGTCCAGGGATTGTTCATGTCGTTTCCATACTTCGTTCATGTGGGTATGGTTATTAATTAAATCATTGTATTTCATGAGTTTTATAAGTGTGTTTATGGCTTGGTCTAGTGCTTTATAATCTAAATTAATGCTAGTCTATGGTGCAAAATATTAAATTAATGAAAGGTTCAATATTTCTTATGATATTAATACTTTGGAAAATTATGGTGTACATTATCACTTTTATTGTTATTTTAAAATGTGAAGCTATCCTTTAATTTAAATCATTAAATTAAATAAATAGTTAGATAAATTATTATGGTTTATTTTTAAAAGAAATAAAGTTAGGGAAATCATTATCTTATCTTATTTTAATTAGAAAAGGGTGATTTAATAAAATAAATTTTAAACTTCAATTATAATTAAGTGAAATGTTGCTTAAAATTATTATTAATTAATTTTTTATTTTTCAAAAAATTAATTTTATTAAAATGAAATTAAAATATTTAAAAAGATATATTTTTGGTGTAAATTAATTATGGAAGATTTTCTTCCAAAATTGGAAATGGCGTAATGATGGGTTAAGTGGAGTTTGCATGGGAAAGTTGTCGAAAATTTATAGCAACTGATTTGGATTTTTGAAAAATTATATTTCCAGATATTGCTTTTTCAAAAAGGCAAGAGGGAGGAAATGAAAAATGAAAATATGTTCACAACTCAAAAAAATTGTTTAAATTTTTTCTAAGTATTAGTAAACTATGTGGTTTTTCAATGCATTTGATCCTGAGAAGATTTATTTCTTGGCTTCAGTCAAGTTTTGTTGTCTAACTGTTGTTGTCGGGCTTTGAATCTCTCGGATTTTGGAAGATTGCACTGGATGGGAATCAAAGTTCTCTCTGCTCTCTTCTCTCTCTCTTCTTTTTCTTTTTTCTACTGGCCCTCTAATCTGAGCTTTGTGTAGGACTGAAAATTTGAATCATAATTTGATCTCTGTAGATTTAGTTTTTTAAAAGGAGAAAGGAAATTTTGTTTGAGAGACAAAATATTTTTTCTGTGTGTGTTTGGGAAAATCCCATTCTCTGTAATCATTTCATCTTGTCTATAGATTTCTCCTTCCTCTCTGTAATTTTCATTATAGAATTCCTATTGAAATCTCGATTCCCTCTGTCTTCATAATCTTCTCAGCTTTAAACCTCTAAAAATCTCTCTCGTCTAAGAACCCTTTCGTTCCCTGTATTTTCCCTATTCGAGCACTCTGGAAATTTTTTACACTTCTCTTTTGTCACTGTATTTCTTTCATGGGAAAATTGTTGGATAAAATAAACATATATATGATATTTTATTATGTTTTGTAGTTTTTAAATATTAATGTGGAGGTTTTAATATATATGTGTAAACATATATATATATATATATGTGTATGTGTATATATTCTGTACATATATTTAGTTTATTTTGTGCTTCAATTGCAGCAACATTAGATGAATTGATATATATTTATTTCAGTATTTATATACATATATGTATATATGTATTTAAATATATATATATGTGTGTGTGTGTGTGTGTGTATGTATATATGTGTATATATATGTATATATGTGTATATATATATATGTATGTATATGTGTGTATATATATATGTGTATATATATATATATGTATGTATATATGCGTATATATATGTGTATATATATATGTATATATATGTGTGTATATATATATGTATATATATATGTGTATATATATGTATATATATATGTGTGTGTGTATATATATGTGCATGTATATATGTGTATATATATATATTGTATATGCAGGAAATGTGAGCAAATAATGAAAAATAAAAATAAGTTATTCTCTAGAAAAATTTATATATAAAGGGGAAAAATGTTATTTGTAAATTCTATTTGAAAATGTCTTTTAATTTAAGTTGTATTTAGAATATAAGGAAAATGAAATTTGTGATTTAAAATATACTGTAGAATTTGATTTCATTATTTTCTAGTCAAACTGTACTGCAGAATAGTTGTTTAAAATAAATAAATATTATAATTAGATTTTGAACTTAGAAGATTAATATCTTAAATCTGCTTTTTACTTTGAACTGATTTTTAAAATAAAGAGTAGATTTCCAGTATCTTAGAAAAATCAAAATTTAGAATATTCTGTGTGGAAAAGATTTAAAATCGGAAAATAAAATATAGTTAATTTTTTTTTGAATTTAGTGAATGATTTATAATTGGTTTTTAATAACCTAATAGCATCTTTTAATTTTTTTTTAAAGTTTATTTTATTATGTTTAGATAAACTCATGAATTTACTATTTTTCTTTAATTAGCTTTAGCGTTTTATAGACTTACATATTTAATAAATGAATTATTTAAGTGTAGAAGATATTTATTAAATTGATTATCAGGCTTTGGAATAAATAGAAGTATTAGTGAATTTCCTTATCGATTTTTTAAATTGATGAAATGGTTATTGATTGAGAATTGGATGATTTATTATTTAAAATTCTTTATAGTTAACATTCCATAAACAAAATTGCTGAACTATGGAAGGAGATCTGACAAAAGAGCAATGGATAAATTGGAAAAGCAAAATCCAATGCAAAAAGAAGAAATTGAACAAAAAGAATCAGATCGAACAAAAGAATCTTATTCCTTCTCAGAGTCGAAATTTTTGAAAGGATTCTTTGATGATTTGTCAATAGATGAATCATGTATAAGTATTAATTATACTAAGAAACCTGGTGAAAAATTCAAATTGTTGAAAAGGCGACAAGATGCTTTTCAATATTTCAGGGGATTAGAAAAAAATAGAATAGCCGATCTATGGAAGGTGAAAACATTTCTTAAGAATCCTTCTGTAAACTATGATATTTTATCAGATCCCGGATCTGACATTAGAAAAGATATAAATCAATTTAATTCTATTCGATTTATGAATCAGGATTTTTCAAGATCTTCTTCATCCTGTGATCAAAATAAAGAACAATTAAAATTAAATAAAGAACAATTAAGATTAAACGATGGTTTCCGATTGAAAAACTTTCTTCTTAAAATAACGGATCAATTTACTCTATCAATAACTAAGCCTGGACAGGGTTACTCTGATGAAATTGTTTATGATGAAATTATCCTGAATGTGGATTTAGAATCCGAAACTGCATTGGATAAGTATGTTTTTCCAAAATTGTTCCAGAAGTATTCTTTGGAATGGAAAAAAGTCTTTAAAAGATTCTATATTCAATTAATTGATACAAAAAATATATATTCTTTTGAATTGGCAAAATAATCCATCAATACTATTTCCAAAAAATGGCCAATGAATACTTTTTGGAATTCAATTTTGAAAAGTTCTATTGGAAATTCCAAAAAATAGCCAATAAATACTATTTGGAATTTCGTGATGTAGTACGTAAGGCATTAATAAATTGATCATACAATTCAAACTTTATGTGATAAAGTTTTCTTATGTTCTTATTAAGACATCTAACAAATAATATTAAAATTTATATAATGACTAAGTTCATTTCCGTGATAATGATGGAAGCCAAGCAAAGACCCTCCTTCATTTCCAGATTTTGAAAGTGAACCTTTCAATTCAATCACTTTAAATGATTCAAATAATTGAATATTTGCTTGTTAATTGGATATTCTGTCGAATGATTTTTTTCTTTCCGAAAAAATGGATATATAAGTCTCAATTCTAGATGGAATTATTTTCCTTTTATCTTTAATATCTAATTCGATTATGATGTACCAAACATTCTTATATTAATGTACTAGACATTTTACTTTGGTCGTTCTACCGGTGGAAAATAGATAGGAAAGGAAACTTAAAATATGAATCATTCTCAAATTTTGAACCAATTAATTTATAAAATACCGGGAGGTTTATTATGACTGCTTTAGCTACTTTTATATTGCCGTGGGTAGAGAGAACTTTACCAGTAATATTGTTTGGGTTATATTATGGTTTCTTAGCGACATTGCCAATTGGTCCAGCTCAGATGTATTATGTCAGGTCTATATTACTGAAGGATCAAATATTTGATAGAAATAATAAGAATAAAATTGTTCCAACAGGAAAATTTATTCTTAGTGGTTCTTTTGTAGGGCAATTTATAGTTTTTTCATCGATTTATCTTTCCCCTATTTATACAGCGTTATTCAAACCTCACGCGATGACTCTAATGTTTGTACCAGCCTTCTTATTTCTTTTTATTAAAATACTCTTCTTGAATGTATTGTTCCCTTGGATGAACAATCCTGCAATAGGAGCTTATCCTGATCGCTTTATCGCTGAAGTTCTATAGAATTAGTAACACAAATCTGAATCATAAAAATGATCGAATCTTAAAGAACCAAGGAACAATAAGTTGGGAAAGTCCTTCTGAGAAGGAATTGAATAACATTGAATGGGAGATTGATTCATCTTGGGAACAACTTGAAAACCTTGATGAACGGAGGAAATCGGTACTTATTAAAAACTCAGTTATTGATATTGAGGCACTAGAAAGCAAAATTGAGCAACTAGAAGAGAATTTAGTTCAAACAGAAGAATTGGATTTCTCTTCAAAATCAGAACAATACATAATTGTAGAGAGGAAAAAAAGAGTTAAAGAAATCGAAGGCTATAAAGAAGAAATCCATGCTATAAAAAGAGCAATGGATAAATTGGAAAAGCAAAATCCAATGCAACAAGAAGAAATTGAACAAAAAGAATCAGATCGAACAAAAGAATCTTATTCCTTCTCAGAGTCGAAATTTTTGAAAGGATTCTTTGATGATTTGTCAATAGATGAATCATGTATAAGTATTACTTATACTAAGAAACCTGGTGAAAAATTCAAATTGTTGAAAAGGCGACAAGATGCTTTTCAAGATCCCGGATATTTTGTATAGTTTCATTCCAATATAACGTAAAATATATCCGCTAGGTAGATTTATGCTTCATATTTAACCAAAATATATCCGCTTTCTCAATTCTATTTTTGAAACTGCTCTATTTTGCCTTAACGAGATGCTATGTCCACTTAATGATAATCACGTTGATAATGCTCCGAAATATGGAATAGATAATTCGGCTAGAAAAAAGGGTTTACCTCTTGATTTTCTGGATTATTCGATTGGGTCGGTGGATCAGTAGATCTAGGCCCAGGGGGCAAGGGGCTTCAATCTCTTCTAGCCCGCGCCCAAAGTGGGCTAAAGATCATGTTATCTTTCACAAATTAAATCCTCATGATTGAATGGATTTGTCAAATCTGTTGTAATCTAATAAAAGCTAATTTTGACTCGGCTTTATCCGGAGCTTTAAGAATAAAGTAATAAAGTAAAAAAAAGGTACAATAGCGATTCAATCTGGAATCATCAAGCATAAGGTAGATTTCAACTCTAAGATAGTTTTTCTTGATGATTAATTCCATAACCTCGACAGTGGTTACTCGATGAAATTGTTAAAGAGCTATAGACTGCTTTAGCTTTAACCGCCCGTCCCGGACCATCGCAAGGAAAACTATAACCAAAATCTTTCTTTCTCATTAGCTTAGAACCGCGTGCATCTAAAGCACCTTTGACTAAAATCAATGTAGTTGTATGCAAACCTAGAGCAATAGCATGATGAACCAAAAAGTCTCCGGGACCAATTGTTAAGAACAGTGAATTTTTACTATCGTTAATAGCATTCAACCAACCGGGTAACCATATGCTTTTCCCAGCATTGAATGCTGGACCATTTGCTGAAGATAAGAGTACATCAAAACCATATAAGGTCTTACCATGAGCAGATTGTATCCATTGAGCAAATATAGGCTCAATCAAGATTTGTTTTTCTGGAGTACCAAAAGCGAGCATAACATCGTTATGAACATAAAGTCCCAAGGTATGAAAACCTAGGAATAAACTAACCCAACTCAAATGAGATATTATGGCTTCCTTATGCTCCAACATTCTCGCCAATACATTATCCTTATTTTGTTCCGGATTATAATCTCTAATGAGAAATATGGCTCCATGGGCAAATGCCCCTGTCATAATGAATCCGGCAATGTATTGATGATGAGTATACAATGCAGCTTGGGTAGTAAAATCTTGTGCTATGAATGCATAGGCAGGTAAAGAATACATGTGTTGAGCTACCAAGGAGGTAACAACTCCCAAAGAAGCTAGAGCAAGACCTAATTGAAAGTGAAGAGAATTATTGATTGTGTTGTAAAGACCCTTATGCCCGCGTCCTAATAAGCCTCCCGGAGGAATATGTGCTTCTAAAATATCTTTTATACTGTGTCCAATCCCAAAATTGGTTCTGTACATATGACCAGCAATGAAGAAAACAAATGCAATAGCTAAATGATGATGAGCGATATCAGTTAGCCACAAACTTTGAGTTTGTGGGTGAAATCCTCCGAGAAGAGTTAGAATAGCAGTTCCCGACCCTTGAGAGGTACCAAATAAATGACTACTGGAATCAGGATTTTGAGCATAAAGACTCCACTGACCTGTAAAAAGTGGTTCCAAACCTTGGGGATATGGTAATACATTCAAGAAATTATCCCATCTTATGTGCTGTCCTCTTGATTCAGGAATAGCGACATGAACTAAATGCCCCGTCCAAGCCAAAGAACTGACTCCGAAGAGTCCCGACAAATGATGATTGAGACGAGATTCGGCATTTTTAAACCATGAAACACTTGGTTTCCATTGAGGTTGTAGATGCAACCAACCCGCTGTTAAAAAGAGAGCAGAAAGAAATAGCAAGAAAAGAGCTCCAGTATAAAGATCTTCATTAGTGCGTAAGCCAATTGTATACCACCACTGATAAACACCGGAATAAGCAATATTGACCGGACCGGGGGCACCTCCTCGGGTAAAGGCTTCTACGGCCGGTTGACCAAAATGAGGATCCCAAATTGCATGAGCAATAGGTCTTATATGTAAGGGGTCGTGGACCCATGCTTCGAAATTGCCTTGCCAAGCTACGTGGAACAAATTCCCAGAGGTCCACAGAAAGATTATCGCTAACTGACCAAAGTGAGAAGCAAAAATCTTTTGATAAAGGCGTTCCTCGGTAATATCATCATGACTCTCAAAGTCATGTGCAGTAGCAATACCAAACCAAATACGACGAGTAGTTGGGTCCTGGGCCAAGCCTTGGCTGAACTTTGGAAATCTTGATGCCATAATGCTTTTCAAATCCTCCTAGCCATTATCCTACTGCAATAATTCTTGCTAGGAAGAACGCCCATGTTGTGGCGATTCCACCCAGAAGGTAATGAGCTACTCCTACAGCACGTCCTTGGACAATACTCAAGGCTCTGGGCTGGATAGCAGGAGCAACTTTCAATTTATTATGGGCCCAAACAATAGATTCAATAAGTTCTTGCCAATATCCACGGCCACTAAATAGGAACATTAAACTAAATGCCCAAACGAAATGAGCACCTAAGAATAAAAGACCATATGCAGATAATGAAGAACCGTAAGATTGGATTACTTGAGAAGCTTGTGCCCATAGAAAGTCACGGAGCCACCCGTTAATTGTAATGGAACTCTGTGCAAAGTTTCCTCCTGTAATATGAGTTACCACTCCCTGATCACTTATACTACCCCAAACATCGGACTGCATTTTCCAGCTAAAATGGAATATTACTACCGAAATTGCATTGTACATCCAGAATAACCCTAGGAAGACATGATCCCAGGCAGATACTTGACATGTTCCTCCTCTACCAGGCCCATCGCAAGGAAAACGAAAACCAAGATTGACTTTATCGGGTATTAAACGAGAACTGCGAGCAAATAAAACACCTTTAAGTAATATTAATACAGTCACATGGATAGTAAATGCATGAATATGGTGTACTAAAAAATCAGCAGTTCCTAATGGAATAGGTAACAAAGCTACTTTGGCACCTACTGCTACCAAATCACCACCTCCCCAGGTTAAGCTGGTGCTTGCTGTTGCATCAGGAGCTGTCAAACTGGGTGCTAAAGCATGAGTGTTTTGTATCCATTGAGCAAAGATAGGTTGTAATTGTATAGCAGTATCTGAAAACATATCTTTAGGACGTCCTAAAGCACTCATAGTATCATTATGAATATATAGACCAAAACTATGGAAGCCTAAGAAAATACATGCCCAGTTGAGGTGTGATACAATTGCATCACGATGTCTCAGAACACGGTCTAAAAGATTGTTGTATTGAGTAGTCGGATCATAGTCCCTTACCATAAAAATAGCTGCATGTGCAGCAGCGCCAACTATGAGAAATCCACCAATCCACATATGGTGCGTGAACAGAGACAGTTGGGTACCATAGTCAGTAGCTAGATATGGATAGGGAGGCATAGAATACATATGGTGAGCTACGACAATAGTCAAAGACCCTAACATAGCTAGGTTCAGAGCTAATTGAGCATGCCATGAAGTAGTTAAGATTTCGTAAAGACCTCTATGCCCTTCTCCTGTAAATGGACCTTTATGAGCTTCCAAAATTTCTTTGAGGCCAGCGACCTTCCAAAGCTCGAGTCTCCATAAGTAGTCTTCATGGTCCTTCCAAAGCTGTATGCCCTGAGAGAGGCTTGTACAGTTTGGGAAGGGATTTTTACAAATTAAAGGTCTACTTCAACCAATATACCTTTAGGCACGACTATACATAATGTCGAAGTACAAGTCGGAAAAGGCGGACAATTAGCTAGAGCAGCGGGTGCTGCGGCAGAATTGATCGCAAAAGAAGGTCGATTGACCACATTAAGATTACCATCTGGGGAGGTTCGTTTAATATCTGAGAACTGCTCAGCAACAATTGGACAAGTAGGCAACGTTAAATGGAAAAATAGAACTTTAAGTAAAGCTGGGTCGAAACGTTGGCTGGGTAAACGTCCTGAAGTAAGAGGAGTAGTTATGAATGCTGTGGATCATCCTCATGGGGGCGGTGAAGGAAGAGCTCCAATTGGCAGAAAAAAACCCCTGACCCCTTGGGGCTATAGCGCACTTGGAAGAAAAAGTCGGAAAAGAAATAAATATAGTGATGTTTCAATCCTTCGTCGACGTAAGTAGGAATAAACATCGTTGTAAATCCATTTTTTCTTTTCTACCAATAAAAAGAAAGGTAATTAACCATGGCACGTTCACTAAGAAAAAATACTTTTGTATCTGATGATTTGTTGAGTAAAATAGATGATCTAAACATCAATAAAGAGAAGAGGATAATACTCACCTGGTCCCGAAGATCTGCCATTGTACCCGCAATGATTGGTCATACCATAGCTGTTCATAATGGAAAGCTACATTTACCCATTTTTATAACAAATGGTATGATAAACCACAAATTAGGAGAGTTTGCACCTACTTCCATTTTTGAGGGACATGCGAAAAAGGATAAAAAATCGAAAAACGATAAAAAAAAAAAAATAAAAGCAACAAAAGAAAAAAAAAAAAGAGAGAGAAACAATAAAAAAGTATCGTTGTATATAAATAGTATACATTAATTCATTGTGGAGGATGAAGATGATTTTTATAAATAGGGCTTCAGCTAGAAAAATACGAGCTGTAGCTAAACATGTACGTATGTCTTCTAATAAAGCACGTAGAGTAGCTCATCAACTTCGTGGTTGTACCTATATGGAGGCACTTTCGATACTGAATTGGATGCCTCATAGAGCATGTTATCCCATATTAAAAGTACTTCGTTCTGCAGCCGCAAATGCATATCACAATATGAATATAGATAAGGGCTCTTTATTTGTCCTTATGGCTGAAGTGAATGAAGGTCCTATTTTTCAAAGATTTCGACCTAGAGCTCGGGGACGCGGTTATCCAATACAGGAACCCACTTGTCATATAAGTATTACATTGGAGGATTTAAATGACTTTAACTCAATTATGGTAAAAAAATAGAAACAAAATATCCAAATAGATGGAAGCATAATCCATTTATGTCGCAAATATACTAAAAAAAAATATGTATGGGAAACAAAATAAATCCACTTGGTTTTAGACTTGGTTTTACTCAAAACCATTGTTCCCTTTGGTTTGAAGAAAGGATTATTCAAGATCTAATGCAGAAGATGAGTCTATAGCTCTTATGGATCTCACCACGAAATTGGCTTTCTTCCTCCTGCTACTAAGATAGCCTACTGTGTGTTATCTCTATTGTCCTATGGATTCCTAAGTAGATAGTTGTACAACCTATTCAAATCTTGACTATGCTCACTTCACTCCCTCGGCATTTCACAAGCACACGCTCTTCTAAGCCTCTCTGGTGCTCTAGGTATCCACCAGAGGGTCTTTAGTTTTTGAACCTTGCCGCCAAGGTCAGCTCTTTAAGGAGCCACCATATCAAGACTTTGAATTTAAGGATTTTGTATTATTGAGCTATACCTAACGAACATCAAGACTATTTTTTGTAAATAGAAAAAATAGAATAGCCGATCTATGGAAGGTGAAAACATTTCTTAAGAATCCTTCTGTAAACTATGATATTTTATCAGATCCCGGATCTGACATTAGAAAAGATATAAATCAATTTAATTCTATTCGATTTATGAATCAGAATTTTTCAAGATCTTCTTCATCCCGTGATCAAAATAAAGAACAATTAAAATTAAATAAAGAACAATTAAGATTAAACGATGATTTCCGATTGAAAAACTTTCTTCTTAAAATAACGGATCAATTTACTCTATTATGGATTGGCTTAGAATGTTTGGATCGCATTATTGGTTTATGATTCGTATTATGACATAAATATGGAATTAGTGAGCAGTCTCCTCCCTTTTGAACGATACATTTCTTTGTGAAAGACCTTCAATTCATTTGAAGTTCATAAGGGATTTACTTGTCTGTATCTCGCTAATAATTGATCCTGTAGGTTTCTGTTTTACTTCGGTGGTTACAATACTATTTGAAGCATATGTGCGATGAATAGACTCCTATAACCATATGTTCTTTTTGGTCTTGAATAAATCAAGGATAATAAGAATGAGACTCTACTGAGGAATATAGCGCTAAAAAAAAGAAAGCTGCGGATAGAATGGAAGCCAAGAAAAGGAAAAAAGCTTTTATTAATGAACCGGTTTCTATTGCTTCTCTTTCTAAGAAATTCATCAGAGTTTTGTCCTTAAAAGACCTGGATAAAGATACTCATATTAATGGTATGAATATTTTATTATAGTAGTCTCTCGCTTTTCTTTGATCATGAATATAAAAGTCTCGCTTTATCCGCTTGTACCAAATTTCTCTTATTTCTTTATTAAAATACTCTTCCGGATAAAGAAGGGCGCTTTTTTACTCTTAAAACATTTTTGCATGTGGTATGCTCCAATCACTGATTATTCATGTTTCATTGAATAAATATCACTCGACTTTTTTTTATAAGAGGAAGAGTACTAGGTAGGGATGACAGGATTCGAACCTGCGACATTTTGTACCCAAAACAAACGCGCTACCAAGCTGCGCTACATCCCTTTTAATCGTGAGTATTTTTATTCGGTATTTTCATATTACAATAAAATTTATTTTGCTTTCCACATTTATCCGCTTTGATTCCCATTTGGTTTCGTGAATAGGCTGTATACACGTAAGATATCATCTATAAGATGTCTATTTATTGACAGTACTTGATTAATATCACATGTTCTGCTCCATCCATAAAAAAAGCCAGGTAACATAACATACCCACCGCTCTTAACACTATCCCGGAGACTTTTGGTTCATCATGCTATTGCTCTAGGTTTGCATACAACTACATTGATTTTAGTCAAAGGTGCTTTAGATGCACGCGGTTCTAAGCTAATGCCTGATAAGAAAGATTTTGGTTATAGTTTTCCTTGCGATGGTCCGCGACGGGGCGGTACTTGCGATATTTCAGCCTGGGATGCTTTTTATTTAGCAGTTTTCTGGATGTTGAATACCATTGGATGGGTTACTTTCTATTGGCATTGGAAGCATATCACCTTATGGCAGGGAAATGTAGCTCAATTTAATGAGTCTTCCACCTACTTAATGGGATGGTTAAGAGATTATCTTTGGTTAAATTCTTCACAACTAATTAATGGATACAATCCTTTTGGTATGAACAGTTTATCTGTCTGGGCGTGGATGTTCTTATTTGGGCATCTTGTTTGGGCTACTGGATTTATGTTTCTTATTTCTTGGCGTGGATATTGGCAAGAACTGATTGAAACTCTTGCATGGGCTCATGAACGCACACCTTTGGCTAATTTAGTTCGATGGAGGGATAAACCGGTAGCTCTTTCCATTGTTCAAGCACGATTAGTTGGATTAGCTCACTTTTCTGTAGGCTATATATTCACCTATGCAGCTTTCTTAATCGCCTCTACATCAGGCAAATTCGGTTAATTTTCATTTTAGAGGCTATTTAGATTTTCAATCTAATCTCTATGCATAAAAAGAAGGAGTCATCCACGTAATACTTCTCCATCTCAAATTTGATCTAACCAACTACCCACCCTACCTTCTCTACGTTCTTGACAGTCTATCTTCGTCTCAATAGAGTTTTTCAGTGGCATGTTACGGTCCTTTCCCCCATTAATGATAAAAAGTGAGCCACTGGTTCAGGTAAAAAATACTATCATTACCGCCTAGACAATCAGACATCCAACCCGTAATCGCAACGACCCGATTGCAAGAGCGGAGCTCTACCAACTGAGCTATATCCCCATAGATGGCCAAATGAAGCAGACAACAATCCTACTACATAGCGCATAATGGGTGGGCTATCCTGGGCTTGAACCAGAGACCTCGCCCGTGAAGTAAATCATCGCACCTATGATTAGATGAGAATCAGTTCTCTCTTCATTCAGGAGCGACTCATCCTTCCCGAACACAGCATGCAATTTTCCGCTGTACTGCGCTCTCCAAGTGTACTTGTTCCCCTTCCTTCTTCTTCGCCAACGGCAAGAAAAGAAGTCAAAAATTTGATGAGAAGAGAAAAGGAGGCGTTAATAAATAAGATCCTCCTAACCCAATCTCAGACACTCCAAGATCCTTTTTCGATCCTGCTTCTCTCATCGCTCATTAGGAGACGAATAACGATTTCCTAATGCACTGATCCGGGAATTGTTCATAGTCATTGAGCGAGTGGAAGACTAAGGAAGTATTTCCAATATTTTTTCTCCTCTTCTTATAACTAGAAGTAGTCTCCCGGCTGGATAAGAATCCTATACTACAGATTTCCCGCATCCTACGAAAAAAGCATGAAAAGACTCGAATGATATGATCCCTCCGTCACCCTAGAATAAAAGGTGATCTCGTAGTTCTTGGTCTGTGAAGATGCGTTGTTAGGTGCTTTTTTACACATTTAGGCTTACTTAATAATAAGAACTTCAGCCCGTTCTCGAGAGATAGCCTTCCATACACTGATAAGATATGTATGGATTCTCGAGAAAAGAGTAGCCAAAATACTTGGGCCACCTGCGGACTCCGCATCCCACTCTAATGAATAGAAAATCTTGATCTACATTCGATCTCACCTTAATCACCCCATCTATCCTTCCTCGATAAGAAAGTCAAAGCCCAAACCCCCCAGTTCGAATAGAAGCTAGAGTACCATGCTAATGTGCCTTGATGATCCACATCTCTAGGTCAGCGCTGATGAGCACATTGAACTATCCATGTGGCTGATAGCCTTCACAACCTAGGCACAACGACACAATTATCAGGGGTGCGCTCTACCACTGAGCTAATAGCCTAGTAGGCCTCTCCAGTAGTAGGAGAGGCCTACCAAAAGCAAGAGAAATCCTCTTGCTCACTTTCCCTTTTTGAAACTTTCTTTTTTGTTTGTGTGCTTTTTTCCTTATTTATTTGAAAACTAAATAGCCTTTTTTGAGACTTTCTTTTTTGTTTGTCTTTTTTTCCTTATTTATTTGAAATCATATCTCCGAGTCAATAATTCCAGAAACTATTGAACTCAATCACCCGCTGCTCTTTATCCTCAGTTTCCCTTTGGGGTTGATCCCATCAAAGTATCCTACCTAGTTGGATCAGTGATAGATTTTAAGGTTTTGCTGTAAACCCAATTGGGTATTTCCAATTACGTAAATTAATAATTCAAACCGCACTCAAAGGTAGGGCATTTCCCATTGATATGGGAGCTCTTGGACCGGAAAGAATAGTATCTCCAATCATAATCCCTCTCGGATGCAAAATATATGTCTTTTCACCATCTCTGTAGTGCACAAGACAGATATATGCACTTCTATTAGGGTCGCTTTCTATTGTTACAATTTTTCCCAATATGTTTTTCTCACTACGTCGAAAATCAATTTGACGATATAGACGCTTGTGACCTCCTCCTCTATGTCGTATGGTAATAATTCCACTGTTATTACGACCTTTGCCACAACGATGCTGGCCGCAAGTCAATTTCTTTTGTGGATGAGATTGAACTTTTCCATCAAAACTTGATAGAGATTTATCACGTGTGCCCGGAGTAAAAGTCCTGTACGAACGGGTGGTCATGTTATTATTTATTGAAATTAAATAAGTTTTATTTTGAAGGAAAAAGTGGAATAGAATAACATGGTTTTAGTGTAATAATCATACGTTTATAATGCATTCTATGTTTCATTATTTGTTTTATATTTCCTCTTTTTTCTTTCTTTTGCGGAGGTCGATAACTATTGACTCCTATTACTTCAACATTGAAGAAAAGTTCAATCCAATTTTTGATCTTTGTTTTATTCGATCCCGAATCGACATTTAAAATATATTGATTTTTCTCAAATAGACTAACACTTTTTTCTGTAAGTACTAAATCTAGATATTGAACTTCATACATAAATATTTCTCCTTTACTATCATTTACATTTACAAATAAAATGAGCAAATAGAATCCAACATACCATTTCTATTATCGAATGCGAATTTTGCACTAGAAAGCAAAATTGAGCAACTAGAAAAGAATTTAGTTCAAACAGAAGAATTGGATTTCTCTTCAAAATCAGAACAATACATAATTGTAGAGAGGAAAAAAAGAGTTAAAGAAATCGAAGGCTATAAAGAAGAAATCCAAGCTATAAAAAGAGCAAGGGATAAATTGGAAAAGCAAAATCCAATGCAACAAGAAGAAATTGAACAAAAAGAATCAGATCGAACAAAAGAATCTTATTCCTTCTCAGAGTCGAAATTTTTGAAAGGATTCTTTGATGATTTGTCAATAGATGAATCATGTACAAGTATTAATTATACTAAGAAACCTGGTGAAAAATTCAAATTGTTGAAAAGGCTTATCAAGATGCTTTTCAATACTGTGATTAGAAAACAATTAATAGAAATTAAAGCAATGTCTCATTGTAATTCATTAGAGATTCATTCTTATCTGGTGCTATGCAATTATGCATAGGAAAACCGGAGGGGCATAGATTCTTGAGTGAATAAAATAGATATTATCTATAGAGGAACCTAAAAAGAAACAAGAACATATATTCATTGGTCATTCTCTATCAGAATGGTTAAAATATTATATGAAGAAATGATCCCTTCCAACTCGAAGACTAAAAGTCTAATCTTGGCGAAGAAATTCGATTGATTGGCCAAAAACTTTTGGGTCTTTACATCATTTTTATTCATCGGAGAATCAAAATGCCAGTTATCCTCAATCTCCCTATTTGTCTAGACGATGCCGCTTTTCATTTGAATAACCCCTTTTTTTTCAAATTGCCCGAAGCTTATGCGATTTTCGATCCAATTGTTAATGTAATGCCAATTATCCCTCTGTTCTTTTTTTTATTAGCCTTTGCTTGGCAAGCTGCCGTAAGTTTTCGATAACGATAATTTGACAAAAAGTTTTGGTTCATTTTTGTATTCACTTGATACAAAAAAAATGGATTGTTTCAATAGTTACATTCTAACTATTTAGATTGGATCACTTTCATTAATCAAATTGATGTAACACTCTTTTTACTTGTTCTGATGCTTATTTTGCGGTACATCAATTATAATATCAACTCCACCGCAGTTGGAGTTCGGGCTATTAGGTATTGATTAGAATATGTTGTTTCTATTTAGAGAGAACATATCTTTGATATTTATTTAAAGAACGAGTAAGAATGAGAATTTGTATATGCATTCCAAATTTTCTTCTATTTTAGACAATTTATAGACTTGTTTCTATTTTTTGTTTGAAAAGATGATAAATAAATTTGTTGATTGTGATAATCCTAAACTTGTTTAGGATAGTTTAATTAGTACTCGAGTTCCTATTTATCCTGTTCAACCCCGAGCAAAGAAGAAAAAAACAGATTCAAAATGGAATTTATTCTGTTTCTCTTTTCTTCTTTGCTCGGGATTGAAGTACCAATATATGATACAAAAATTGATGATCTATTCCGTTGTAATTCTAATAAGAATCCCGGAGATTACATAATGTTTACTCTTAAGCTGTTTGTTTACA
>VDFB02303815.1:0-35376 GCA_007258455.2 Sequoia sempervirens
TCTTCAACTTGAGCCTTCCATTAGAGTTCTTCAATAAAACTATGTGTGTGGTCAAATTTGGATAGAGCTTGCACTTCATTTTCAATGGACACCATGAATTGACCTTTCCACTCATAAGTATGCAAGGATGGTGAACTGCTGATAGGTTGCATGTCAAAATCAGAACTTTGTTTCTTGTCATCGATGCCCTAATAGCTGCTCCAAACTCTTGTCTTTCACCACCAACTAGTTGAAAATGCTTCGAGCCTTAGACTCTACAAGTTCTTCGAGCCTTTGGTTACAATCAGCTTCATGCATTGATAAATCAGATTTGTGTTTAAGAACACCTTTAAACTCTTCACTATCAGGAGCCCTATTCTCTTCTAACTCTACTTCCTCCTCACTATCACTTGGATCAAAGGTTAAGGCAGCCCCCAACTCAATCAAAGAGTCATTACTGATCTTTGTTTTGAAAATTTCAGTAGTAGAAAACCCATCCTTAGTTGCTGCAACCGTCTCAGAGAGGTCATTATGGAGCTTTGCCTTACAAGCTTCTTCGTCAAAGACATCATCTTCTCTAATGGGAACCTCATAGCTTACATTGTTTACTGAATTTTGAACATCATCTGGGTCAAAGGGGAATTCATCCCACACAGGTTCCTTGTCATACTTAGGTGCCATCACACCCGGATCCCAAGTGCTAAAGGGTTGATTGTTCTGATCAAAAGAAATGTGCTCATGGTTCATCTCTTGGGGTGTTGTCCCTTTGAATAAGACACTTCCCAACTCACTAATACTGATATCATCATAAGTATCTTTCTCCAAAGGCTTAGTCTGGTAATTAAACACAAATCCAACCATGTGATCATCATTGTAATGAGGTAAAGAATCAACAATGTTAGCTGTTTTGAAAACTCTATCCTTTTTTCCTTCAATGAGCCCTTTTTCTGTAGATATATTACTGATCTCATCATTAGTAGATACATGCATACCTAAGAGGTCTTCTTGGTTACTTGTCATAAATTCTTCATGTGGAAACTCCTGAGAAGTTGGGTCACAATTACCCATCACCAAATCATCAACATGATTAGGTATGAACACAACTGAATTTCACAACCATCAACACTATGATAAAGGTCAAAAGTTGATTCAATGACACCACCCAAATTACCCTAAACATGCTCTTCATTAGTGTACTCATCACACACCATAGCTCTACTAAAATCTTTTGTGAAGTCATTAGACTTAAAACCATCATTGGATGAATCCGAATTAGGATTCAAGACCACTATTTTGTTTCTTTCGCCAAACTGATCCTCATCATTACCAATCACATGCAAGTCTAAGGGATTGTTTTTGGGCTCTACCACACACTCCTCATATGTCAAGGTATCTTCTTCACACTCATGGTCATTTTGATGTGACATATGCACCTTGCTTGTGCCATCTTCAAAGCTTATTGACTAATTTTTCTCTCCCATGTGCTTACTTGTGGGCTACAAACTACAAACAAGCACTTCTTCTTCCATCTCTGGCCCTTCTTCAACGACAAGTTTTGATTCATTTTTCATCATTCTTCGGATGTACTTGACCACACCCAATTTTCCAAGTTTCAGTAGCACAACACAATTCAAGAATGAGTCAAAAGAAACCGTGTTCTTAAACTCATCTATCATGCCTTGATACTCAAATATTTGGGAAGCCTCATGCTCATACTACCTCTTGATTTGTTCTGCAACTCTACTAAAATCCATTGTGATAACTCTAAATTTTATTGTTCTCCCAATAGGTTGGCAGGAACTTTGGCTTTGATACCACTATAATATCCCCCTTAGTTTTTATTTTTATTTTTAACACTTAAAACTTCACCCGTTAACATTAGCTTAATGAAAGATAAGCAATTCGAAATGCAACCCTTCACTTTTTAATCACCCAGATCCTAGAGTGGGCAAGGTGAGAGCATACGGTGTAAGGGGATCTGTTAGCTATAACTGAAAAAGATGGAAATACAATGATATTGGCCACAAACTAACCAATATAGAAAATGAAAGTACTTAGGCGGCAAGCCATCCTCTTCCACTTTTCAACGGGCTACAAGGAAAGTAAATGGAAATGAAATGCTTAGGAAGCAAGCCAGCCTCTTCCACTTTTTGGCGGATAACAAAAAAAAACAAGGCAGCAAGCCAGCATCAATGAAAGTAAAGAACAAAAATGAAAGAGTTGATCAGTACTACTGAATCAACGTTACAATATTAAGTTCTTTTACAATGAAATTGAGATAATCTTAGCAACTTGAAAGCTCAAATGATAGAAAATATTCACCAAGGAAAATACAAAGATAACCATCAAGAAAATATGACAAAATGAAGGAAATACCAGGTCTGATACAAAATTGTAGCGTTTTGATGTTTAGACCAACAAGCCCTAGAAACATCAAAATGCTCGTATCTCCCTCAAAATCCTTCGAATGACCCCAAACTGAAAGCAGAAGAGGCAGAGAAGCTAGGCATCCAACTCCCAATAGCAAGCCACCATCAAATGGTCTGCAAATGGTTGGCACGTAAATTGAGGTACCAATCCCAAGGAAGTATGATACCCTAGGAAGGGTAACCAGCAGCAAAAATCAAGATCTAAAAATCTGATATTCTAGGCAAAGGGGCGCCCAGATGCAAGGAACCAAATGAGCCAATACCCACAAAATTCTGTCGATTCTTCAACTTGGTACGAGCATGAATGTGGGTTTGTAGAAGACTGAAAATCTCTCTCCAAATCTCTAAACAACAATAGAACACACCAAAAATGTCTCTAGAAGACATCAAAGCCACTCCAAACTGATAACACCATTGTAGCCATCACCATTGATGCTCAATCTGCAACCTTTGAGTGAAGAAGCAGTCACTGATCAACTAGGAGCTATCTCTCAAGCTCGAAACTGAGAAAGGCTAGGAGTTATTCCAATCCCGAAGCAAGAGTTTGGATAAAATCTGGCAACACTTCGTTATAAGATGAATAATGTATCCCCAAATGAAGAGGAAGAGAGGCATACTTATAGTTTTTCAACCCAAAAATTCAAATCCCTTTTCCCTCCAGAATGGGACGCCCAAGTTGAGGAATATAATAATATAAATTAAAACTTATGCCTTGAGAAATATGGCGTCCACTTTTGCCTTGGCAAATATTAACACTTAAAACATTTTAATCTCCAAATAAGGCGTCCAACACATGAGCCCCTTTTAAAAACAACTTAAGTTGCACAACCTAGGCATGGGGGCCAAAAAGCAACTCAACAATAAAACATTAATTTAAGTTGCAAACCTTCCATTTTCGGACTCCAAGAATATTGAAAGAGCCACTGCCAGAACATAACTGCCACACTGCTAGAAATAAAAACCGAGTGCGGAATTGTTGCTAGAACCCACTGCCAAAAATAACACTTACTAAAAATAGCATACTACTAAAAATAGTAAGTGACTCCAATCTCCGTTTGAGTACAAATTGAAAAGCCGTCGTAACTTACTAAAAATAGTAAGTCCAAAAATGTTCTCAGAATGAAATGCATGTCACACCATCCTGAAGCTCTCTAAAAACCCATAAAGACTCAAAAGACACTTTGCCAAATTCCCGCAAACACCCCCTGAAAACTTAGAAGGAAACCTCCTAGGAAATAGGAAACCCTAATTCTGCCTCTGACTAGCCTACGGGACTCTGGAAATAGGCTGACGGTCACTAAAGAGCATAGGGCTAAAAATGGGGACATTACATATAATTAGGGTTTGATGTATGTGTGACAACATCTAGCGCATTGGAGAGCTTTTGTAATGGCCATTCCTTCATTCCATGTGGGTAATTGTAGTTTTAGTTTTGGATTATTAAGTATGTACGTTACATGAAATGTAATCTTTGATTTCCTTATGAATGTAAACCTAGTTTTGTTGATATTGTATTAGATGTGTTCCCTTCCTTTTTGTTGTTTATGACTTATTGCCCGATGGAGAAGGTACCAGTTCATATTAGTTAAGGATCAAACATCTTTCCATCCTTGTCAACTATAGGAGTAGATTGGGATTTTTACATGCTATTTATAGAATCATGTTATGCATGTTTGCACCTTGCCACTCTGTATGTAATATAAAATGAAATTATCCATGGGGATTTGTAATGTCCCCATTTTAGCCCTACACTCTTCATTTGGATTTAGCCTATTTCCGGAAATCGTAGGCTAAGCTGAAGCAGAAAATTAGGGTTTCCTCTTTCATATGCTTTTTCGAGGCTTTGCATGTAAAAGGTTTTTGGGTTTTCAGAGACCTCCAGGGTGGTGTGACATGCATCTGAATCTGTCAACCTTTCTTGGCACTTACTATTTATAGTAAGTCATGATGGTTGCCCGGTTTGTGCTCAAATGATATTTGGAAACACTTACTATTTATAGTAAGTTGTGATACTGCTCAGTTGGCGTTCAGAGGATGTTGTGCAGACTTACTATTTATAGCAGTTTGCTATTTTTAGCAAGTCTATCTTTTAGCAGTATCTGTCTAGCAATAGTTCAATCCTTTGCAGTTTAGTGTTCAGTTTGGCTTTCTGTTGGTTTTGATGTGAATTTACTATTTATAGCAAGTTGGCTATTTTTAGTAAGTCTAATTTTGGCAGTGGCATCATCAGCAGTTCAGCTCAAGTCATCTTGCTAAACCATCAGTTTCAGTATTGGCATTGGCTTTGGTTATCTCCATGGACTGAGTTTTATACTTAGTCAATTTCATGTTTTTCAGTTGTACCCCAGCTTAGGCTTAATAACTTCATGTTGTTTTAAAGAGAGGACATTAAGGGGTCATGTTGAGCATTTAATGATTTAAATAAATGCTTTATTATTCCAAAGTGAAGTTGGAAGCCTAAAGGAGGATGAGTAATGTTTTATTATTTCAAAAAGTAAATGCTTAAAGGTGGCGTCCCTTTTGGAAGTTGAAGTGATTCGACTTCTTGGAATTTGAAGTGTTTAATTTGCCAATTGAAACTTATATATTGTTGCTGTTTGAAGAGCTGATTATGGATATTTTTGAAGAGAAAAGTTAGGCTGCTAGAATGAATCCAGAACCTGGCTAAGGGGAAGCTTAGCAAATCATTCTTTCTTCAGGCCTAAAACTATGGCTTCCTAGGAAGATTTCTGAAGACCATGCTTCATTCAGGAGTGTGGATAGTGCTCAATGGTGATTTTTATTACAAGCAGATTGTTGATTTATAATTTGTTTGTATTGCTATTGTAATTGGCTGAAGCAAATTTATACTCATAGCTTCGCCACTGATTTTTGTTTCGTTCTGGGTATTTGCCTGAGCTGTATGTCTGTGTGGGGTGCCCCTTTCTGCAAAGTTTGAGATTTTATTTCGAATTGCTGATTTTTTTAGAGAAGGTCGACTTCCCCAAGGAGGCTGTATTTTCCTGTGGTTGCATTGGGATTCGAGCTTGCTATTATCTTTTGTTTCTAGTTTGTCTCTTTGATGGATTATGGACGCCTAGCTCTTAGCTGTTGTTCGCCTATGGTATGAGAGCTTTCGGAGCTGATTTGACAAAGTTATGTCCATTTCTATGAGGTTTGACATTGCTGGTCTGATTTTCTGTTTATGCTATTTCTGATCAGACTTATTAAATATTGGTATTTTGTTGGTTGTGCTTCAATTTTATATCGTTTAATCATTGTAAATGTTAGAGGAAGTGATACTCTAACTATTGGTTGATTTAGGAAGTATATCTTTGAGTTTTGCAGCTTATTTTCATTATTGTAAAGCTGATTAGTAGTACTAACAACTCTTTCTTTATTGCTGCAATTTATATCTGTTTTACACTCCCACGATTGAGTGGTTGAGTTTTAGAATAAACATCTTTCTTGTTTGTACTGCTGATGTGGTTTTTGTGACCGTACCAAACAGCAGAACGAAATAGTTTAGGGCTACTCCATTCTCTCTTGATCAAAGTATTCCGTGCGCTAAGATTGCGAGAAAGTTCGCACGTTCAACTCCAAGGTTCCTTTAATGCGAATAGACCCAGTTCGGTTGATGTGTATTGCTGTGTTCTTACGAGGGGACTTACACAATTGTTCAGACTTCTTGCAGTTAGCAGTTAGTATGTGGTTTGAAAGGGATTCTTGCGCGTACGATTTGGCAATATAGCTCGTTTTCCTAAAACTAATCAGAAATGTACGGAAAGTAAAAGAGTTTAGGGCCTAAGAAACTTATATTCTACTCTAAATGCAGGATATGTGGGGCTTCGTTTCAATAGACTTCAACCAGATTTCGCCTAGCCTCACGTCGGACAGCCTCAGTAAAATCGGTGCAATCTTCAAAGGGACAGCAAAAGATGTTCAAATTATGACTCAACATGCATACACCATCACAACGATGCATATAAGCATACCAATCACAATTGAAGTTAAATACAAGATAATCTCCAGTCGACCACGCAAGGCGAACTTATCATCAAGAAGCCGCTAGTGGTATGGAATAAAGCGAAGCTACCTCAATAAAACACCACACATCAAAGTAAACTACTTGCATGAAAAATTAAGCTACTTGGATTCAAAAGGAAGAAGAGACCTTGCTAGCTATTTATGACAAGACGAATTCCACCATCAATGAAAAGATCAATTATCATAAAAAGTGTTACACAACAATCTCCTCAAAAGTTTTCAAAGGGAAAACTTTCTTTCTCTTCCACACTATGCTAAGCAAAATGACCTACTATGCTCTACTCTCTAGCTCTGGCTCTAATGCTAATGTCCAATCTCTAATTTCCTGTTCTAATCCATTACAAATGAGGGGGGGCTCCCCCTTTATATAGCTAGCCAAGTCCCAAAAGACGGCTAGGGTTACAATTAATAGAGTGGCCAGAATCGTGCCACCTCAGCCCTAACCCTAAAAACTGCCAGAATAGGGAGTGGTACATTAAATGAATCAAAGATTCCCACTCACTCCCAAAAATAGTAAATGTAATAAATGCCCATATTCAGTCTTCTAGAAGATCCTCGTCCAGTAGTGTGTTCCCACTTACCTTCTCTCTGACTGCCAACTCAACAAATCTGCCAAGTACAGCCTCAACTTCCTGAACTGAAATCGGTGGAACACAATCTAGCTGAAACTCTAATACTGTGATTGAATGCTTATGCCTCGTACAAGATTTTCTCCATGCAATCAAGGAGTCCTGCGTGTTCTGGATCAAAGTGGAGAAAGTAGAAGTATTCTCGAAATCATCTTGTACAAAGGTCTTAACATCCGCAAAGAAAGGCACCAGCAAACCCCTCAAATTATCAAAATTAACTTCATCTGGATTCAGCCGCCTAGCAAATATAGCCTCAAAGGTATTTTGAACTCCATCTATAATATTGGCCATAGCCTTATGTACTCTAGCTGAATCTGCCTGTGCCGCATTGAAGAAACCACGCCCTGTGATCGCCGAAGAATACCACCTAGAGAAGTCATACCTGTCATTCTCATGAATGACACCTCCATCAATCAGCAATCGCAATGGCACATGCCTCAATACCTCAAGACGCTGGATTACCTTACTCTGATAGATAGAAGCATCTCCCCAAGCATGATCTAGTGCATCTATCCGTGTCAAAATACTAGAGGCTTGCTGAAAGGCAGAAGCAAGGTCCTCCATAAATTTCTCTGTCTCGGCACGAACTCCTGTGACCCATTTATCCGCCTCCTGTGCCATTTTTCCTAACTCCATCAAGCCGCTGATTGACTCTCTAGGTATCTCTACCGGAGGCTCTATCACTGGAACATCTTGCCCTTGAGAACGAGATAAATGCTGTACATATCCAACTAAGGCCTTGTGTTCTCTTTTCAGCTTCTTATACTTCCCTTCCTTCTTGAATAATCTATCTTTGAGGGCAAGGAAGGAGTTATCACATTCTTCTACAATTTGCGCACCAGTGGGGCGTCCCAAATCTAGAGTCGTGACCACATAATTTTCTGGCACTGCTTCATTCCGGTCACACTCAACTCGTGGCACAGCTACATGAAGGGTACGAGAGCCATCCTCCTCAGTGGAGATCTTCGAAAATTTTCTTGCCTTCTTCTTCTGTGAAGGTGCATTGATCCTGTTCAAAAATTCTTCCATCTCAACTGCTGGATCAATTTCCTCACTGGGGCTTCTTCTCATTCTATCCTTAAGCCAATCAGGCACATCATACTGTATGTCGATGGGCTGCTGCTCTTGTGCCTCGACTTCTCTAACCTGCTCTACCTCTATATCATTCTGGCGAGGCTCATCGTCCTCAAGTGGCTGAGTATCACCTGAAACTATATCATCATCCTCATTCATGGCCGCTTAACTCACCGGAATCGAGGGTCGGGTTGATAGTCCCCACTACCTCACGGGACACCTACCGTTGACGCCTCGCCAACTGACTCTCCGCGGAGGCCGGCCATTATTATCCCGCACTACTTGCACCTCGATTCAACGCAAACTTCACGAAATAAAGAGACCTCCTCATTTGAGAACGTGGTTCCAATGGTGATGCAAATGTAAATCATGAGGCTCACGAAAGTAGGCTCTCGTCAACTATTTTCTTTCCCCGACTTTAATCTCTGTGACCGCTTTCTTTTCGCCGTAGCGGGGCCCCTGCGGATCTCCCATCATATTGTAAGTCAAAGCAATTGACCTACCCTTCAACTTGTTTACTCGCCTATCAACCCATGCTCTAGTAAATGTCATGACTGGGATAGAGAGGGTATCTAAATCTGCAATCTCGGGCTCTGACCAATCTGGAGGTGGAAGTGGAGTATCTCGAACTGCTGCATAGTCCGGATGGACAACATCCATATCCTCATTCACCTGGTCTGGAACCGGCACAACTTCACACTCCCTGATCAAAGTAATAGGCAACCGAGAAAACATCCTTTTCCTTACTTCAATCTCATCAACTGCATCGGCCCAATAATCTTCAATGGTGGCCTTATGCTTAAATTCTTCTGACAACACCCACTTGATGTTATGATGCGGGTCATAGTGTTGTCGACTTGTATGATATGAGAAATGATAAAACTGAAGTTCACTTTCAGCCTCTCTAGCTGCCTGCATTGAGGGACACACCTCATCCGAGTTGCCCATGACAATTGGAAACTCTATTCCCCCCTTCTTCTTCTTCTTTTGAATTTTATCAAAGGCAAGCAATTGCCTAGATATCTCCAGCATCAATATTCTATCTGTTGGGTACTTAGGCAGCCTATATGGATATGATGAGAAACCTTGCAGCCTAATGTAAGAAAATCTCGGGAACTGTATGAACCAACACCCATACCTTTCTATTAACTCTTGGGCTTCCCTTGAGATTCTATGATGCAACCGCTCTTGAAGCAGCCTCGTGATGTACATGGTGAAAGAATCGTTGACACGTTTGTAGTGGGTTGTGCTTGACAGGTGCAACTGCGGACAAGCCTCATGGATTTTGAATTGATGAGAGCCACATCCGACAGGTTCCTTGTAAGATATTCCCCTATACTTCGTCATCCGTGCCAACATATAGATAATATAGGAACTCATGTAAAATGTCTTCGTTCTCCTCAAGCTTAGGAGCTGCTCATGCAAATTATCACTAATCATCGCAGCCCAATTGATATAGTCCTTCCCTTCTAGCACCAGGTTGATGTAGTAAAACATCCAGGGTTCAAAAATGAATGATTGTGCACAACCTCCAACCCTGCTCAGCATCATGATGAGATCACAATACTCTTGTTTCAAGTCATCCGCAATGATCTGTTTTGGCAACTTCGTACGAGAAGGCTTGGGAGTGCTCATCCAGTGGGTGTTAATTGTATCAATGCATCTCTCGAATGCAGAAGCGTACATCCGCTCAGCCCGTTCTCTGGATTTGTAAATCATGTTCCTGTGCACCAGGATCCCGAAAGCTTCACCAATGGCTGCCGGAGTAAGGTTGGCTAGCAGTTGGCCATCTGGTGACATGATCGACCGGTGTTCCTTCTCGTAGCAATTAGCACACTCCATCATCAGCTCTGAGCATTGAATGGCTGGCGGAAAACCAGCAGCTGCATATAGTCCGCTTCGAACAATGTTGTGCGAAGTGGTCGAAGCCCGATGACTTCCGATTCCAAACATCCTGTTCTTGAAGGTCTCTAGGTTGACGGAGCCCAGGTTGGTGTCTGTCAACTTGCCCAACTTTGAAATAAACTTTGATTCCGGCATGAATGTCTTGCTCAGCTTCTTGATCACAGCTTGCCTGGATGCACCGTTGTCCTTTCCAGTCGTCCTTGCCTCAGCCATCTGCAAACAATAACATTCATCAGCAATTTAGTTTAGAAAAATAAAACAAGACATTGCATAGGGGCTGCAGTCGACTTTAGAAGCTGCAATAACTCTCGTGTTTGCAAACCTCAGCTCCTTCTTCAATAAGTTCGGACTTCAACACTTAGAACAGATTTCTAAGTGGACTTCGATGGCTTCACTGTTCTTAATCAATGTCAACCAGCAATTCGAACTTCACACTTTATATCAGCAATCAACAATCTTGTAATCCACACTTTGAAAACTCAGCAATTCACTTCTAGGCGTCCTTTTCAACTGGCAACCTTAACTTCAGCAACGAATTAAGCTCTGGCAATCAGCAATACAAGCAAATTCGCACCTCTTAGCTTGGCAACTTCAGCAACAAATCAGACTTTGGCAATCAACAAGTGCGCCCCTCAGCAACTTCAGCAAACTCCAAACTTAGCCACAATTCGAACTCACTTAAACTCTAGTCTTCACCAACTCACTGCAATGTTTTACTTAGAGCAAGTTCGACTTCTTCAGCTGTGAAAACAAGTGAGAGACCTCTCCATTTTATAGCCAAAATCGAATTCTAGAAGAAGCCATTTTTAGCCAGTGCATTTAACTTCCACTACTCCACTTGAAGAATTCGAATTTTCCCTCTCTGGTATTTCTGACACTTGTCACCCGACGTCAGGAATCTTATTCTTCTAGAAACTTGACTTTGACTGGCATCTTTGAATTTATTTTCAAAAAATTTAATTTAAATTCATCCTTTTTAATTCACCAGCCGGAATCCTGTCACTTGAAATTCGAATTTTAACTCTTCATCACGTCTAGAAAATTCATCTTCGACGAATTCTATCAAAATTATCTAGGCAACTCATCTCGACTTCATCACTTGAAGAAATTCATTCCAAAAACACATTTTATTCAAACTTGCCTTAGAAAATTTTAAATTTTCCCTTAGAAAAATTCACAATTTGAGCACTGATTAAATTCCTCATTGAAAAGGTGTCGGCGAAGTTCAGAAGACTTGAAAATCCATCTATCATCGCGAACATCCAGTACCCAGAAGAAAATTTTCTTCGGAACGCCTCGAATCCATGGGTACCCAACGAACGGGTTCATTTAATTTTTTGAAATTTGAACCTTAGAAAAATATTATTTTACCATTTTAAATTCATTCTTCGCCTGTGATCGTTCTGTGTTGCTCCAGCTTGAAGAAACTTGAATTCATCTGCATTATCACCCACTTTGAGTTCTAGGCGTATTTTCCAAGGGGAAAATAATTTGCCTTAGAAAATATTTTGATCATCTCTTGCATTCTTGAAGAATTTCCTTTAGAAAATTCTATTTGTTTGCCAGTGGAGGAGAATTTTTATCAACTTCACTAGAAAATTTTATTCGCCTAGCACACTTTTATTTCTCACTTCACTCCACACTTGAAAATGTTCATTTAAACCCAACGCCTAGGCAAATTCTCCAACACTCTAAAAAAATATTTTATTTTTACTTGAGGCGCCTAACACTTAGAAGAAATTGGAAACCACGCCTAGGAAAATATTTTCAACACTTTGCATTTTCAACGCCTAACACACTTCATCCACCCTAGGCGCACATGATACTTGAAGAAGAATAAAATCACGCCTAGAATTCATCACCTTGGGCGCATTTGAGGCTTGAAGGAAGATAACGCCTTGGTATTTACCACCTTTCACCATGTCTAGGCAATATTTTCACCTGCCCTTTACCTTATTTACCACTCTTATTCACCTTTTACACTTCAATGTGGGCGCATTTGAGCATGTCAAGAGGATGACTCTTCAGCTTCCGTTTTTTGTCTTCACATGGCATGATTTGGGCGCATTTCTATGTGTGTGAAGGATAAAAATGTTTGACTTTGTTGACTCTTTCCTACCTTGGGCGCATTTTACCCTTGCTGGTGGATGAACGCCTTCATGTGACTCTTCGCCTTCTATTTTTTTGTCTTGACATGCATGCATTTGGGCGCATTTTGCCCCTTGAGGAGGACGAAAACGTTTGACCACCTTGACCTCTCTGTGTTTTGGGCGCATTTTACCCCGCCGCGTGATGGGTGATTCGAGGGGTGATGGATTTCTACACTTAGAAATTCTTTTTTTTTTCAACCTTTTCTTCTTTCTGCCAAGCATTTGCCCAGCAGCGTGGATGAACATCGCTGACTTCCCTCGACTTCTTGCACCTTGGGCGATTTTTGCCTCGAGAAGGATAAACTCTATACTTAGAATTTTTCTTGAGCTTCCTCATCAACTGGGCGCATTTTGCCATGTCTACTGGACGAAGCTCCAGACTTAGAATCGTTTTCGCCAGTATTTCATGCCCTGCTATTTATAGTAAGCCTTCTCAATTTTGCACCAAGCTCTAACGCCTTTAAAATATTAAACACCGTGATCCTTATGACCTCGCTATTCGTCGCATTAATCGCCAATTTCTTTAGTCAATCTCGCTATTTATAGTATGCTTTTGAAGGTGGTTTACTATAAATAGTAACCTCTTGTTTCTGATAGCTCCAATGCTCCGATCGACTTGAAATTTGGATGGGGCGCTCCTCACCACGTGACCTTACTGCTGACATCAATGCATGCACTCGATTTACTATTTTTAGCCGCCTAATCTAATTTACTATAAATAGTAAGTGCTCCGCTTGACTTTTGAATTTCACCGCCAGATAGCCCGATGGATGCCGCATTGCATGGTTTACATCGGTTTTCTCAAAATTTGACTTTATGCCTCTTTTTAGTCCCAAAGCCGGAAACCCTAATTCGCTTTTGTATATATCAAATGATTCTGGCTTTCGCTTTTGTATAATCAGATCAGCTCGTTATTCCAAACCGGCTGAAGCTGACACACTCGCTGTAATAGTAAGTTCCTTAACAGTGATTATCTTCGCTTGCATGTCACACCATCGCTGGCTTCCTCGAAACTCCTCAGAACTGGTCCGACATGCAAAAGAAACTCGACATGCAAACCCTAAAATAGCCTCGAAAACCTGACCAAAGTGGTCGCCTCATGGCATGTTATATCACGCGAAGGTCTCAAAACCCGTATGAAATATCCGTGACATGCAAAGAAAAACTCAAATGTCCCGAGTTTAAGTTCAACTCAAAGTGTAGGAGAGACTGCCCACTCTTGTAAAGATGGAATGATAGTTCTAGGATTGTGGAGTAGTGGTTTTGGGATCCAAAAGAATGGTGCCATTGAGGGGGATGATTTAGTTGCTATAGGGTTGTAGGCAATTGGAGATGTTTTGAAAACCTTAGTAACAAACATTTGCATCAGTGCATTTTGTTTGGGTGAGTTTGATTGTTCGTCAACTCATGCCCAACATAATGGTGTTGTTACTGGGGAATAAGATTGTGTAGTTGTTGTTAATGAAGCATGAGCTTGGTGTGTATCTTGAAAGGCTTTTCCAAAATTTGCTAGTTGTTATGTTGCTCTATGTTTGCAATAGTTTGCATTTTGTTGTGAGTTGAAGTTGGCATCCCATCAACTTGTGTAACAAAATGTCTGCCAATGAAATATCCTTTTTCAGATTTTTTTGGCAATTGCAATATATTTTTTTGTTTTTCCAACAAGTCCTTTTGTTTGTTTGTTTGTTTTCAGTTGCAAAATTTAAATAATAAATGCTAACAATAGTGAATAAAATATTCACAAGATATTATGAGGAACATTCTTTAAAAGAACCTGATTCAAATTAGGTTGTTCAGCTGGACCCTTTGAGCCTTTGGAAATAATCAAACAATTGAAATACTTTATACTTTAGTTTCCCTTTTCTAAACTTTTGTGTTGACCTTTGTAGTGGGAAATGGACCCACAGGGAAGTGGTGGCGAGGAAAAAAAACAAACTAAAACTTTTACATGTTGCGATCCTCCTCTCTCCCTATATCTCTTTGCATCCTCTGATCTACCATGTCCTCAAAAAATATGCAAAATCTTATGCACTTTTTATTGGAGCGCTTCCTTTTGGAAATCTGATGTCACTTTGGAATTTAGTACAGCCTCGTGCTTGGAATTTATTATGATCTCTTTGCAACCAAAAGACTGGTACAGCTAGGTTGAATATGGTGACTAGCAAATAAAATATTTTATTCTGGAAATAATTAGCACCTGTAAAATATAAATAAAATATATATTTTTTGTAGTTTTCGTATTTGCTAAAACTTGTAATTGTTTGTAATTCCTTGTAAGCTCAAATTTGACCTCTATTTGAAGCCAATGATGAGAACCAAAAGGTTTTCATCTTTCGATTTTGATTGTTGAATAAATCGTGAGGGTTTTCATCCTTCGGGTAAGCTGAACCAAAGTTAAAAACTCTCCAAAATGAGGGTTCCTGGAAATTAATAATGATAAAACCAATCCTTTTTCCCAATAATTCTTTTTTAATCCTTTTTCATCCAATCCTTAAAGTAATTAAAATTACTTCTAATTAAATATTCACCTTTTCCCTCCAAACTCAATTAATTACTTTTTTAAATAATTAAATATAAGTTGTCTTCAATTTTTCACTTTTCAACAACTTAAATATTTAACCATTTAATAATTTAATTATTTTCCATACAACCACCAAAGTTACAAAAAATATTAACAAGCCCAAATATGAATTCCAACCATACCACCATACCTTAAATGCATAGGATATTGATCTTAATGAAGATTGGTGCTCTCCCACGATGACAAACTTCTCCAAGAACTCTTTGCCACTGTTAGAATACCCATTTGATAAAGTTGGCACTCTCCAAGAAAGTTGGAGTTTCCAAAAATGTTGGAATGGATTGAAAAAGGGGCATTACAGCCAAGTTAGAAGTATGATTGGGTTGGAATAAAATTGATGACTCTGTTGGTGAGACTAGATTTGTTTATTTTCCTTGGAGGTCAATGTGCTTTAGGGATTTCTTCTTCTAAAAGAAGTGGCAACTTTGCTGTTTAGAAAAAATAAGTTTATTGTTGTTGTACCCTGCTGATACTTACAACAGCTGTTTATGGAAGGTACACATGTTTATTTCCCTACTTTTTGAAGCAAGATTTCTTTCATGGTAAAGCTTCAGTTTCTACCCTGCATGATGGTGTATGTTAGTCAAGGCTGATTGGTATGGATATAATTCTCCTTTGGGTATCCTTTTAGATGCCTCATAAATTTTTGGCCCTAGGAATTATAGTGAATCAACAGCCTGTGACTATTCTTGTGATGCATACTTGGGTTATTCAAGTAGCCCTGCATCTTGTAAAGATCCATGCCCAGATTTATAGGCATCCATACAAAGGAATATGCAAGAAATTAATGAGCTCACTAGGATTGAAAGAGAGTGTGAAGAAAGGATTAGGCTATTGCAATCCAAAGCATACCCTGTTGTTACAAAAAACTAGGTGATTCAATCCCTTGTCATTCCCCTGGATCCCATTTACAAACAGCTAGACCTCTCTTGGGTTGATTATGAAAGTAAAACCATTGTAGCCAAGATCTACATCCAAATGCCTAAATATGATGGGTATGATATTCATATGGGGATGAAAATGTTGAAGTATTTTCAGGTTTATGGAAAATTTTCAGTTTGAAGATGAAGACATGTGGATGAGATTCTTAGTTACGTTTTAATGTGGAAAGACATAGAAATGGTATGATGATTTTTTAGAGAATTATTTTGCTGTTTGGAATGACCTTGTGATTGCATTTGAAGATGAATTTGCATTAAATGTTGATCCTACTGTTTTTGTGCAAGAATGAGCAAACATCAAAAGGCAAGGCAGAGAGTCAAGTATGAACTTCAATCATAGGTTTGTTGTTGCTCTTTTTGTGATTCCAGTTGCTTTCAGATCTTACACACTTTCCTGCATTGACATGTTTTTTGAAGCATATGAGGCCGGTTTGAGTTCAGTGTAGAAAGAATTTAAGTTGATAAATATGTGGCAGGTTTATATATGCATCGATGCCATTGGAAAGATGAGGAATGATTACATTGCAAAAAAATTATCCTTAAATGCATGTGTTGATGGTGGTGAACATGTAGCTGTGAGTAGCAACAAAATGGATGTGACATACAAGATAAATAAAATGTCAGATGATGATTGTGTGTGTATATGGGTAGATGAAGGTGTTGTATCTTTTGATGGTAGTACATATGGAGAAGATAGATTTGCATCTACTATCAGTTGGATAGGTCATCTGTTGGTTATTGTATTGACAAAATATTTGATGACATTCAGTCTGAGAATGAGGTAAATGATCCTATTGTTTATTGCAGCCCATTGGACAAAGAGGAAGAGGTGTGCACTAGTGAGCAGTCAAATGGATCAGCTCTTAGGCTAATTGTATAGAGTGTGTACATGCCGGTGATCCGAAGGATGAACAAGAAGCTAGTTTCTTGTTTGATTTATTATCCTCTTTGTCTTTGATTATGATGTTGAAGTTACTAATCTTTGTTTGCATGAGAATGACTTAGATGTCGTTGCAATTTTTGATAAAATAGTTGAAACAAACATTAGTGCCAATGATTTTCATTGTGAAGACTTTGCCCATGAAGATTGTGAAAATGGTCATCATGTGGATGCATATGAGAGCTTGTTTGTTTGGTGCAAGAATTGTTGTCTTCCTCATGTAGAGTGTGCATCAATTTGCTCACAAGAAATTGTTGTTGCAGTAGTGTTGGAAGATGAAGATGTGTGTCATAGGTTTGAATTTAGCAACATATATAACACAACAGATTGCCAAAGCAAGCTTGAAATAGAGATACAACTTGGAGAACATGGTTCTTCACTTGAGGTGTCTCATGATAGTGATTTTTGTGCTGATGAGGATTGCATCAACATGTATGATAGTGATGTATGTTGGCTGCCTATTATCCTAGAGCTTGAAGTTGTTGACCTTGAAGCTTTTCTTTGTGATGATGGTGTAGCTTCTACTATTGTTGATGATAGTCATGTGCTTGAACTTGAGTCCTTTATATGAGTCTAGCATACAAGTGATGATGGTGTTGAGAAACAACACACTTGCTAAGTTGAAGATCAACATGTTATTGCCCAACTTGACAGTGCACCTAAGCTTGAGGCATTCTGATTTGGAATAGAAGATGATTTCCTTCCTTGTGTTGAGCAGGGTTGTAGTTAGGTATACTTTTCTATGCCATGTGAATTGGAGGTTATCTCTTTTTTCCTTGATTCATATGATTAGATCAAAAGCTATAGCAAAGGCAAATAATTAGATGGTGTGTAATGAGTCAACCAATTTTTTTTGTTTTTTTTAGATGATCAAGCAATTACAACTGTCACCCGTTAAGGTTAGCCCAAAACCAAACTCTGCTGGAAAGTAACTCTATGCCAAGAATGCACACTCAAACTCAGGATGAGGATGGTGTTGTCATATGGCGTCGAGGGTTGTTAGAAGCAACTAAAAGTAATGCAATATTGAAGAAAGCTCAACACCAAGAATGTGCTCTCCAAACCCGAGGTGGGTAAGGCGCTACCATATGGCAGAGGATCTATTGAGAGAAAGCAATGTTGAAAGTAACTCGACACCAAGAATGTGCGCTCAAGACCCGAGATGGGTAAGGCGCTACCATATGGTGGAGGATCTATTGAGAGAATGCAATGTTGAAAGTAACTCGACACCAAGAATGTGCGCTCAAGACCCGAGATGGGTAAGGCGCTATCATATGGTGCTGAGGATCTAAATGCAGTACAATGAAGACTGAGCAAATGCTAGTCTCTTCCACAAATGTGGGGAAATATGAAATTGCAAGAATTAAAATTGCTGAACAATACTACTGTAGCAGCGTTACAATATGAGTTTCTCTTGCAAATATCACTGTATTTGAAATGTCTCAATGCTGCAATGAAGTATTATATCTCTTCTATCATCAAATGACTCAATCCACACTAAACCCAACCCAAAAGACAAATTTCTACAATCTGATTTGACAGACCAGCAACTGAAAATGCACAAACCAGCAACTAGACAACCCACTAAAATGCTCATAACTCTCTCATAACTACTCCGAATGACATGAGACCAAGTGCAATGAACTCCTAGGAATATGGCGACCAATTTATGACCAAGAAATAGCTGCAACAACTACTCAATGAATTATCTAAGCATTTTCTAGGCATGATGAAGTAGAATGGCCTCAAGAGGGGCAACTTTTGCAAAATAAAATCCAAATTTGCATATTAAAATCTGAAACTCACCAAAAGGGGGTGGCCAAGGATGACAATGACACATGTAAACTACCCAGAACAAAATAAAATTTATTCTATGACCTATGAATAAAAACTACTTTCAGCTATGACTGGACCAGCAACTCAAAAACTATCAAACTATTGAAAACTCAAATACAATGTGCTCAATCTGCTCTCAAGAGTCAAGAACAACTATCTTAGCTAGTTGCTAGTTGCTATCTTTCAAGCAAGAAACTAAGCCAAGCTAGGAGGTATGCATTCCTCGAAGCAACTCACTCACCATTCCAGTAGCATAACAATACAGTAGACAAGAGATGAGAAATGAAGAGCAACTGTCTCCTTATATAGACTTGAGAAGGCTCTCCAGAAACTTCTAGAAGGTGCGCCCAAAACCACATGAAGACAATTTGAATTTTTAAATTATTTTTCCCTCCTCCATGATAGGCATCCAAGTCAAAAGAGAAATAATTCTTTTAATGAAATAAAACTCTTCATCAAAGTTGGCGTCCCTTTCCTCAAGCATTACTTTCCACCTTAGAAATATTTAAATCACCTCCAAGTCATCATTTTTCATAAGTCCTTTGAACTTTATTAAGATTGCAATATTCCTCCAAAGCTAGGCATCCCACATAAGCATTAAGATATGACTTTATCATTTTTTAATGATCCAAGCCTTAGCCAATTAAAATATTTAAATATTTTACCTCCTCCAAAGGACGCCATCACAAACTCTAATTTTACCAAAAATAGCTCCAAGGATGCTGGAAAGACCAACTGCCCAAACTGACCTGCCAAAAATAGCCACTGCTCCAGACTGTTGAACTGCTGCTAAAAATAGAACTTACTAAAAATAGCATACTGCTAAAAATAGTAAGTTGTTCCAAACTCATTTTGAGCACAAACCGAGCAGCCGTCGTAACTTACTAAAAATAGCAAGTTCAGAAAAGTCCACTATTCCAAATGCATGTCATATCATTGTGAAGCACTCTAAAAACCCAGAAGGAATCCAGAATCCAAATTGGAAAACTCCAACATGCAAGCCTCCAAAAGCAGCCAAGAATGCAAATCAATATCCTGTCATGCATGTTACCTCATCACGAAGCTCTCCAAAAACCCAGAAAGCTCCACCAGATATGCATTAGAAACTCTCGCATGCAAGACCCCAAAACCCCCTCCGAAAGTGGAAACCCTAATTTCAGCTCCTGACTGGCCTACGGGCTTTCGGAAATAGGCTATCAAACACAGAAGAGAGTATGGCTAAAATGGGGACATTACATGGTGGATGCTTGCTTTCATCTAGATTTGATGCTGCTGACTTAGTTTCTCAAGTTTCAACCCTTACTGTTGTAGAAACAAATGATGCATCATGGAATAGTTTTATCACCTATAATTTGTGGCTGCCTAGTTAATGGTGGAGTTAGTCTTCACTCCTTGGGCCATGTTCTTAAGATGATGCATGTAGACAAAAGAGTTTATTTGTTGTAGTTAGGTGGTGAATATAACTATGGCTTGAGGGGGATCAACTCCTTCAACAGGCTTGTCTTTGACAGAGGTAAGTAATTGTAGCAACTTATCCATGGCCTTGTGCAAGGTCTGGCCTGCATATGATGTGTAAGTTTTACTTGCAGCCATACCTTCAATTTTCTTGTGCCTTCATATCATTGGCTGCAAGTTGCTATCTTGCCTTGTATATATTGTGTCTTTTTTCATGTTGTGTGTGTCTTTGTGTAGTGTCCCCTTCTCAGCACTAATCCTTTTTGAGACTGTTAGCCTATTTCGGAGGCCCATAGGCTAGTCGGAGGTAGAATTATGGTTTCCTATTTTCTAGGAGGTATTTTTCTGAGTTTTCAGGGGATGCATGCAAGAGTTTGCCAGTTTGTTTTCTGGGTCTTTTTGGGTTTTCAGAGAGCTTCAGGGGGGTGTCACATGCATGTTGCTCAGTGACCATTTTCAGAATTGCTATTTTTAATAAGTTACGACGGCTATTCGGAATGTGTTTAAATAGTGATTGGAGTCACTATTTTTAGTAGTATGCTATTTATAGTAAGTGCTATTTTTGGCAGTGTGGTTTGGCAGCAGTTCAACACTCAGTTACTATTTCTCGCAGTGTAGGCTTGGCAAAGGCTTCTCCAACTTTCTTGGATTCAGAAAAGAAAAGTTGATAACTTAAGTCATATTATATTTTATTGTTGCTTTTGGACCCCCCTTGACTAGGCGTTATGACTTAAGTTGATTTTAAAAGTTGGGCTTCATTTTTGGATGCCCAAGTTGGAGAAAATACTTTTTAAGTTATATTTTACGCCAAGGTAAAGTGGACGCCAAAATACACAAGCAAATGAGTTTTAATAAATATTATTTTATTCCTCATGTTTGGGCATCCCATTTTAGAGGGTAAAGGAGTTTTAAATTTTTGGGTTTGGAGCCTTTAAATACGCCTCTCTACCTCCTCATTTGGTATCCATTTTCCATCATAACGAAGTGTTGCCGAAATCGGTTCAGACTCTTGCTTCGAGGTTGGAATACCTCCTAGTTGTTCATCAATTTCGAGTTTGCAAGATAACTCCTAGCAGATCAGTTGGTGCATCTTCATCCAAAGGTTGCAATTTGAGCTTTTAGTTTGGTGTGGTTTTGATGTTTTCTAAGAGACATTTTGGTGTGTTCTTTTGTTGTTTGGTGGTTTTTGAAGTGCTTCTTCAGACCTAGCTGACCCACGTTTATGCTTACATCTTCCTGAGGAGTTGGAAGAATTTTGTGGGCGATGGTTCATTGGATTCCTTTCTTTTGGGCGCCCTCTTACTCCAGATTTGATAATTTTTGGATGAGTGTGTGATCTATGGCATGAGGTCAACCTCCCTAGAGGGTCGTACGACTTGCAGAAGGGTCTTTGGTAAGCGTGCCTGAGTATTTAGAGTTGGTTGGAAGAGTTTGACTACTAGAACTTGGGCGCCTAGCTTCTTGGCATCATCTACAATAGATTTGAGGTCATTTAGAGGAGTATGGAGGGAGTTATGAGCGTTTGAAGGTGTATCAGGCTTGCTGATCAGAAAAAATTAGGCTGCTACTCCTTCATATCAGACCTAGTATCTTTGTCATTATTTCATATTTTATGATGCCTCGTCATTGTAGTGTTTTAGATATGAATACCTAACACTTGGGCTTCACTGTTGTTTGATTCTCACCTAATATATTGTGTTAGAAATCATATTGTGATCACTGATCTAGTAGTACTAATCAGCCTTATTACTTCAATATTTTGTATTTCACTCCCACTAGATAATTGGTTGGGTTTTTGTTTACGTTTTGTTGCTCGCTGAAAAGTGGAAGTGGTTGGCTATGCCGCCAAGTTCTTTGCTTTCATTTACTTTCCAGCAGCCTACTGAAAAGTGGAAGAGGTTGGCTTTGTTGCCTAGCTTTTACATTTTCTCTATTGGCTGGTTTGCTACCAATAACTTTTGTACTTCCAACGTTTTTAGATTATTATCAGATCCCTTTACATTGTATGCTCTCACCTTGGCCACTCCAGGATTTGGGTGATTAGAAAGTGAAGGGTTGCTTCTAGTTTGTTACATTTCATTGAGCTAATGCTAATGGGTGAAGTTTATGTGCAAAAAATTTGGGAAAAAACTAAGGGGGATATTTCAGTGATATCAGAGCTGGTCATCCTATCAGCCTGTGTTTTTTAGTGCCTTTAGTTGATTGAAAATCTCTATGAGTGATAGAGAAGTCATATACTACAACAAAAAGTTGAAGAGACAACAGTTTCAAACTTCGTTAGTTCCTGTTGAGGAAATTTTTTTAGAGGTTCTCAAAAATTGAGATATAGCAATTGAGAATATGGTAGATAAAGAGAAGGGACCAGCCCATGAGGAAAATACAGATGCTAGAATTGAGAGGAAGTTTGACATCATGTTGGACATGATCCTTAGTTGCTCACCAAGATGAATCAAAATGTAAATCCTGTGCACAAGGACCAAGATGAACCAAAATGTAAATCCTGTGCACAAGAACCAAGATGCTGAAACTAGTGCCTCTAATGTGAATGCAAATGGGAGGCTTATTGTCCAACATGTTTCGGTGACGAGACTAAAAGGGAGGAACCACTTGTTGAACCTGAAGTACCAATGCCGGATGAAGTGAGAAACAGTTACATGGAGTATGCTTCCCTTCTTGCAGAGATCCGTGAGATTCTATCCTTGGATCAATACATGAACCAAAAGAAGAGAGGAGGTGGAAGAGTTGAGAATTGTGCCCCTATGCCACCAAGGGATTTCTAGCAAGCTCTTGGGAAGGTTACTTTGGCCCATTTCGATGGAAATAACAAGTGTTCGACAAGGTCATGGGTCCAAAAGCTCGACAACTACCTCTCACTAAGATCAATGCTAGAACAGGATTCCATCAAGTTTGCTACTTTGCATTTGGATGGGGCTGCCCATGAGTGGTGGTATCACGGTTTGGTCACTCTTTCTCATAACCTTATTGTTACTTATGAAGAGTTTACCAACAAACTCATTGAGAGGTTTGACACCAAGGATCCTGAGGTGAGATTTCGTGAGCTAGCACAGTTGAAGCAACATGGCTCACTTGACACTTATATTTCAGAATTTCAGAGACTTTTCGTGATGGTGCCCAACATCACTGAAAGGAGGCTTGTAGTCCTATTTTTAGAAGGACTAATGGAACCAATGATGGGGTGGGTGAAGGATTTTGATCCACCAACACTAGGTGAAGCAATTAGAAAATCTAGAAGCATGGAGTTGGTTGCCCCAAGGCCAAAATTTCAGTCCAAGCCTTTTGCTCACAAGAAGGATAAGAAGCATATTTCAAATCAATCCAAGAATTTTCCTTCTTGGATGGATGATGACCTTTGTAACAAGCTTTGAAGGAAGAAATTATGTTAAACTTGCAAGGAACCATGGGGCCTGGGTCACAAGTGCTTCGGAAGAGGCAATTCCCATCACATGGAGGTGTATTTTATTGATGGATCAAAATTTGATATATCCAGTGGTACACGGGGATATGTCCCCTAGGGTTTTGGCCCCCGTATCCGTATCAGAGATGTTTCAAGGACGGGGGACGCCTCAGGGACGTTTCCCAAGTGTCCCCAAAATGTGCTTTTTTTTTTTCTGGCGATGTTTCAGATGGTAGGGGATGTCTCGAGGACGGAAAGGGGACGGTCGGCCGTCTCCAAGACGGTCAAGGTACACCTAGGCATCCCTCGACCGTCCCGGGGACAACTGGCCGTCCCCTTTTTTCCAACCACTTTTTGCATAAAAAAAGAACTCCAAGATTAAATTGATGAATAGTATGCTGGTATAGGTCTGAAAAGGAAGATAATCACTAAGAAATCACAACCAAATCACTCCTAGCTTGCGAATACTGAACATAGGTTGTGAATATCAACTCCAAGTACATTCAAACTTCACTCAAACATCCTAGGAGTATACATCAGTTTGGAAACTGTATTTCATTCATTTGCAGGTTTGTTATGAAACTTCAAATGTATCAAACACAATAGGTACCACTTATAGATTTCAAATTACTACAAATATACCTGCTGATTTATAATTGATTTGCAATGAACAACCAATATGAAACCCTATGACAGTGATTGCATTCAGATTTGAATAATTTATGCTCACATACATCAAGTATAAATTTTGATATGGCTGGAAATGAATCTATTGGACTTTCATATGTAAGTAATCAACAATTATGAAATCCTAAGGTGTCAAATACACTAAAATCTCAACTTGTAACCCTATAAAGGCTGATTTTATTTGATTTTGCAATAACTAGAACATTTATATTGACTGATATACAAGTTGGAAACACAATTTTAGACTTACAATAATTAGAAATTTCACTCATAGTAGATCAATGACAAGGCAATAATCCTTCCACCAGGTAGATCACCTAGTATGACATGGCAGCTGGCTGGTATAGGGCTCTAGATGATTGACTATTTGACTCGATAATGTATATGTCAATATGATTAGTGATTACATTTGCAACTTTATCAATGTTCATTGTTATGATTGTCATTACTCATGAATATCTGGAATTTGAAATTTCCCTATATTTTAAATATATATATATATCCCCTATTGTCCCCAAAAATCCCCTATAAATATCTTGTCCCTAAAATGTGTTCCATCGTCCCGCCATCCTGTTGTACCATAAACTTGGTGGAACATAGGATATATCAAAACAGCAGTCTGATTTTGTGGAAAGTGATGAAGAAAGGGCTTCGGAAGAGGTGGATAAGGACCAAGGAAGTGGGGGTGCATTTGCCCAACTTTCTAGTTTTCAGAAAAATGAGTCCTTCAGAGTTCATGGAGTGCTTGGAGGGCAGGGAATCGTTGCTCTAATCGATACTGGAGCAACAAAATTTCATTGACGAAGGGATAGTTGCAAAGAGAGCCCTCAAGATAGAAGAGTTCGAAGGTTTCAAGGTAATGGTGGCCAATGCTTTACTATCTCTTGCAATCGTAAGATCTCCAATATGTCTATGCAGTTGGGTAACTATGAAGTCAAAGATGACTTCTTTGTTGTAAGCATTGGAGATACTGATGCAGTGCTTGGCATTCAGTGGCTGCGATCTCTTGGAGAGATCACTTTGAATCTGCAAACCATGGAATTTAAGTTCACATCAGATGGGAAGAAGGTGCTATTGAGAGGGATGTCAAATGGAGGCCCTCTTATTGTGTCTTTCTAAAGGATGGAAAGGCTAATTCATCATGACCAAGTAGAGTGGGCAGCAGAGTGTTTGATCATGCCATCCAATCCTACAGAGGATAAGAGACACTACCATCTTGATGTTCAATCCTTGATCGCAAAACGGAGTAAGGTGTTTGGTAGTATACCTCCTAGGAGACCTCCTGAAAGGGGGATTAAGCATGTCATTGAGCTCGAAGAAGTGGCCAAACCAGTCATAACAACTCCATATCGGTATCCAAAGAGGCAAAAAGATGAAATAGAAAAGGCCATCAAAGAACTCTTGGACATGGGTCACATTTTCCCAAGTAAGAGTCCCTTTGCTTCTACAGTGGTTTTGGTTAAGAAGGATGGCACTATGCACATGTGCATAGATTATCGAGCCTTGAATCAGAAGACAATCAAAAACCGATATCCCGTTCCCAAGATTGATGAGCTCATAGATGAGCTACATGGAGCAATCTACTTCTCCAAGATAGATCTCAGATGAGGCTACCATTAGATTAGGATGAGAGAAGCAGATATTGAGAAGACTGCCTTTAGATGCCACTTTGGGCATTTTGAGTTTCTAGTCATGCCTTTTGGGTTGACTAATGCTTTTGCGACCTTCCAGTCCTGTATGAACAGGATATTTCAGAAGCAGTTAAGGAAGTTTGTGCTTATCTTCTTTGATGACATCCTCATCTACAGTAAGTCATGGGAAGAACATCTCAAGCACTTGGAGGAAGTGCTTAGCATCTTGGAGTCAGAGTGTTTGTTTGCTAAGGAGTCCTATTGTGACCTTTTCACACATCGCCCCATTCTAAATGGGGACCCCCTAATTTTTGCTCCATTCTGGTCTTTTGGCTTTGGTTCTTGTCTCTCTCTCGCTGTTTGTCTCTTTTCTAGTGTCTGTCTTTCCGAGGATGTTCCAGTCTGTGAGCTTAAACGTAAAATTTTCCCAAGTCTAAAAATTAGGGTTTCCATCCTTTTGGTCAGTCTGAGGTCGAACAAGGTGAATATATTGAAAATAAAGACTAACACTGTTGTCAGTGTGCCTCCAGCAGGCTCTCAGCAAATTTTCATCAAATTCCGGCTACTTCCTATTTTTAGTAAGTGTGCAATTCAGGGCATTCCATCAGCATTTTTGAAGTTTTAACAGTCACACTGCATTCAGAATACATCAAGCTGCTCGTGTGCAAAATTTGAGCTGAAATAGACAACTTACTATTTTTAGCAGTTCAGCTTCTGGAGCAAATTTCAGGGCTTAGATGCAGAGTTTTTCAACGCATGTCTGGAGATTCCTTCTGGGTTTTCATAGACCTTCGCGACAGTGTAACATGCATAATGAGACGACAACTTTCAGAGTTCCGCCTTCAGAAGCTATTTTTAGGGTTTGCATGTCAGGATTTTCTTTGCATGTCGGATGATTCCTTATGGGTTTTTCGAGAGCTTCGCAGTGGTGTGACATGCAAACGGAGATGGTCACTCATTTAGGAACTTACTATTTTTAGCAGGTGCATCCTGGCAGCCACCTCCCAGCACTTCAGAATCACGAGCTGATCGTAGTGCAGCAGGAATAAGAACAAAAGGAGATCATTTGATATGCAAGCAGAACAAATTAGGGTTTCCGACAGGGGCACGAAAGGGGTAAAGGTGAATTTTTGAAATAGGTGTAAACCACGTGACATCTCTGGGAAGCTGTCATTAAAATTTGAGACAAGCAGACACTTATAACTATGATAAGTCATTTGGAAACGAGCTAAAAATAGCAAGTTAACGCATGCCAGGTGTCATGGCCCGAGGGCCACGTGGTGAGGAGCACGCCATTTGAATTTCAAAGCAAACGAAGTTGTGGAGGTACCAGAAACGAGCGGTTACTATAAATAGCAAACCACCTTCAGAAATGGGCTAAAAATAGCAGGACAACCCGAAATAGCAGTGTCAATAGGCTAATGGAGTCATGAGGATCCAGTGTTCAAAATTTCAAATCGACCTGAGCTTCTGAAGTGTGAAAATAGAGGGGCTTACTATAAATAGCAGGCATGGATAAACTAGGGAAGACGAAAAAAAGTGGCTAAGTATTGGATTTCATCCTGCAGCACCCAGGAAATGCGCCTAGGGTGTGTTGATGTGTTTTTCGTGACTGCACCAACGCAGAATAAAGTCGCCAACGGCTACCCTATTCTCTCTTGATCAAAGTATCCAGCATGCTAAGATTGCAAGAAAGTTCATGCGTTCAACTCCAAGGTTCTTTCAGTGCGAATAGGCTCAGTTGGCTCAATGTGATTTGCTGGTATTTCAAGGGGACTTACGGAATTGTTCGGTAGCGGAGAAAGGAATTCAAATGCTCGAAAGATTTATCTATGAAGTTCTTGTTTCCTGAACTAACTAGAAAGTACTTAATGAAATGGGGTAAGGTTAAGAAGGTCTAAATCTATTCTAAGGCGTGGGGCATGGCGATCAATTCTCACAAGCTTCAACCAGGCTCTGCTTTGCCTCGCTTCGGACAGCCTCCACAAAACCGGTGCAATCTTCAAAGGAGTAGCTCAAGTTTAGGATCCGCAACAGCATGAAATACCATGCAACCTATAAACATACAAATCATGATAGAAGTTAAGTACATGATATTCGATTGACCACAGTGCATTCACCATCGTGAACACACTAGTGGTATGGATAGGCGAAGTTTGCTCAAATTGAAGACCATTCACAATTACTATCTCTTTGCTTGGAGATGAAAATATACTACTTTGAACTTCAACTACGCTACCATTTGAATTGGAAGGACGAAGAAACCTTGCTAGCTACTCACAACAAAGACGAAATTCACCATCAATGAAAAACTCTTTTATTGAGAGAGTGTTCACAACAATTTCTTACAAAGTTTTCAAAGGGAAAACTTTCCCTCTTTTTCAAACTACACTATCAATCTATACTAAGCTACTTCTAAGCTATCACCTAGTTGTCTCTCTACTCCGACTTCTACTCTAATTCTACTGTCTCATGAATTACAAATGAGGGGGACTCCCCCTTTTATAGATGGCCCAGTCCAACGGACGACTCAGATTACAATCGGCTGGATGGTCCAGATCGTGCCACCTCAGCCCTAAACAAGATTCACCCTAAAAACCGCCACAAAGAAGAGTGGGGTAATAAATGAGCCATAATGTCCATCATCCTTCTAGAAGATTCCATTTGTAGACGCGTTCACACTATCCTTGATCTCCTTTCTTGACGTTGCTCTTTGACTTCTTCCACTTGAGGGTCTTCATCTTTGTCACTTAAGTTATACTAAGTTTCAACACTTAGCCATTTTCTTGAAACTCGTAACTTTATCTTCCTCCGAAGGTTGTAATATCATCGTGCTTCACCACTTCAAGTCATCGTGCTCTGGCTTCAACACTCCTCCTGCAAAACAAGCGAGGAGAAGAGTATTAGAACACTTCATAATATAATCTTAACTTACTTACCTAATTCTCACGCTCTAATTTTCAAGCGTTCATCGCCTTCCTTAGTCAACTTCATCCTTCAAGATTTTCCAACATCTTGACTTCAACTGTATTCCCCTTTACTTTTCCAGCTGAGGTGTTCGCAATTTTGATCTCATTCATCTCTGGCTCAAGAAGACCATCCTCACGAAGAATTTGAGCAAATTCACCTAGGTAGTTCCTTTCAAATTCATCTTCTGGAGAATTTCACCCTGAAAACACATTTTCTTCATTTTGCCTTAGAAAATTTTCAAATTTCCCTTAGGAAATTCATCAACCCAGTGCCCATCAAAAATATCCATCCTGAAGGCTTGGCGAAGCACGAAAAACTTTAAAATCCACTCCCTGTTGAAGATCTTCAATACCCAGAAGAGAATTTTCTTCAGAATGCATCGAACCCATGGGTACCCAACGAACGGGTTCATTTAATTTTCGGGAATTTTGAACCTTGGAAAAATAATTTTCAACAATTTATTTCATTTCTTCATCTCCTCTGAGAATTTTGTTGCTCTGACTTGAAAATTTTTTACTCATCCTGCAATGTTGGCACCTTCTGACTTCATCACTGGCAACTCTGCTCAGGAAAATTCCATCACCTCTCCCGACTTAGGCATTTTTCTAAGGGAGAAAATATTTGTGCCTTAGAAAATTTTTGAGTCACTTGGCACTTTGAGAATTTTCCTTAGAAAATTTTATTTGATCTTGCTCATCGTTGCTAGTGGTGAAAAAAATTTCATCAACTTCTCTTAGAAAATATTTTTGAAAGCACATCACACTTAACATATTCTATTTTATTCATCAACTTGGGCGCATACTAGACTTCATGAAGGACACCTTGTTAAAAAAAGAAAATCCAACGCCTAGCTTACTCTTTAATCTCCCTCTGGGCGCATTTTATGTTTGAGGAGGACACTTTAACTTTCAACGCCTAGCAATATTTTCACCACCCTCAACACTTTATCTTAGGCGCATACCTCACTTTATGGGGAATATTAACCACGCCTAGCAATATTCATCCATCACTAGCAACACTTTATTTTACCCCTCCAACGCCTTTAGTAATTTCATTTCATACTTCATGCACTTGGGCACATTTCTCATGTAGAGGAGAATGAAAATTTTCAAATGCCACCAACAAGTGACCTTTCATCTCCCACGTTTCTCCGCCTCTTGTGTCATGGAGGTTGAGCTCTGGCCTCATTCATAGTAGGGTGGGCGAGCTTGTTATTGATGACTCACTTGCTGCATGCCTCTCAAACATTGGCGCATTTGAACATGCTAGTGGCTGGGCGCATTTGCTAGGTGATGGAGGATGAAAACTTACCACGCCTTGACAACCTTTGACTTATTCTTAAACTTGGCACATTTCAAAGGGGGTGGAAGATATCCTCATGACTTAGAAAATTTTAGAGCACCTTCTAGGTGGTATTTTACCCTGAGTGGATGAACACCAATACTTAAATTTTTTTAACTGTAGGCTTCCCTTGGGCATTTAGGCACCTTCGGGATCGGTGTTGACTTTCGTGATATATTATACTTTAGGCGCATTTGCCCTGATGAAGGATAATTTCATGCTTAGAATTTTGTACTAGGCATATGCTTGAAGGCGCATTGGGCTGACGAGAAGGATGATATTGACCCTCTTTTGACTTTCTTGCTAGATGGGGCGCATTTGGGCACATGTCTTGGGCAGACTTGACTCTTAGGGAAATTTTCCATGCCCCCCTCATAAGCTGGGCGCATTTTGCATATCTCTTTGGATGAAGTCGGACTTAGAATTTTTTTAGTTTTTTAGATATTTCATGCTTTTGCTATTTATAGTAGGTCCTCTTTGAATTTTTATCTCAAAGACCGAATGACTACAAATTTTAAACATAGCCTCCTTGACCTTGTTGTCCTGTCGTACTTGCCGTTTTAGTCACCTGTTTAGCCCATTTTTGAAGGTGGTTTCTATAAATAGTAATTGTATTCCGATATCTAACTATGGATTAACAGGAGTGGGTGCGTGTTTCTCCTGCAGCCTTCTGTGTCGGTACTATTACTATTTACTGTGATTTCCAAATTGACCTATAAATAGTAAATTACTCATTGACTAAGTTTACGGTAGCCTAAAGGATGTTGATGTGGTGATTTACAGGTTTGAAAATTCTGACTTTTTACCTCTCTTTTCAGGCTTCGAAGTTGGAAACCCTAATCTGCTCTGCATGTGTATCAAATGATCTCTGTTTCTCTTCGTTTCTGTGGCACTGCGATCAGCTTGTGATTCTGATCTGCTGGGAAGCGACTGCCGGGACATACCTGCTAAAAGTAGCAAGTTCCTTACTAAGTGGTCATCTCCATTTGCATGTCACACTACTACGAAGCTCTCGAAAAACCCACCAGGAATCATCCGACATGCAAAAGAAACCCTGACATGCAAACCCTAAAAATAGCCTCGGAAGGTTGAATTCTGAAAGTTGTCGTCTCGCTTTGCATGTTATACTGTCGCGAAGGTCTCGAAAAACCCAGAAGGAATATGCCAACATGCAAAGAAAAACTCTGTATCTGAACCTTGAAATTTGTCCTGGAAGTTGGATTGCTAAAAATAGTAAGTTGTCAGTTTGTTTAGATCACGCATATGAGTAGTCGATGTCTCGGAAGGCTGTTTGTGTGGTAGCCGAATCTCTAAAAATCTTTGTGGTGCTGCCATTTCACTTACTAAAAATGATAAGTACCCCGAATCACAGTGAAACTGCGAGGCACTGCTTTGGAAGCTCTTGACAACAATGTTAGAAGCTACTGTTTTTCAATTTATTCACCCTATTAGGCCTCAGGGTGACAGGAAGATGCGAAACCCAGATTTTCAGACTTGGTCAATTTTACGCTTAAGCTCGGTGAGCTGTACGGAAAAGGTAGACAGAACGAGAGAGAGACAACAGCAAAAACAAACCAACATCAAACCAAAAGCAAAGCCAAAATTAGGGGGTCCCCATTTGCAATGGGGCGATGAGTGAAAAAGGTCACAATAGGGTGGTAAAGGCATCAAGAAATTTTCCAAGTGTTGGTCTCGTCCTGCAGCTACCTGAAAATGCGCCCATCTTAGCCTTGAGGTGTCTAAAAAAATTCTAAGTATAAAACTTCGTCCTCCTCCTAGGCTCAAATGTGCCCATGCAAGAAGAAAGTCAAAGAGGTCAACATGTTTCATCCTCCACCACCCCCTAAATGCGCCCACCTTGAAGCATGAAAGTTGAAAAAATTTCTAAGGCAAGAAATTATCCTCCACCACCCCCTAAATACGCCCATCCTGCACATATGCCAAAATGCGCCCAAAATGAAAGAAAGTCAAGGGAGTCAACGAGTTTCATCCTTCTCCCTATGCAAAATGCGCCCAAAAGAGGGCATGTAAGGACAAAAAAGGAGAAGTTGAAAGGTCACAAGAGGACGTGGTATCAATTTTCATCCCTCACACCTTGAGAAATGTGCCCATGCAGCAAATGAGTCAAAGGGTCAACAGAGTTCGTCCTCCTTACATGCCTAAATGCGCCCAAATGGGGCCATGTGAGGAAAAAAATAAGGGAGATGAAGAGTCACATGCAAGGCGTTGGAAAGTTAAAATCCTCCTCACCCTCTTATATGCGCCCATCCTCCTCCTAGGTCCAAATGCGCCCAAAAGAGGGCATGTGAAGACAAAACAGGGAAGTCCAAGAGTCATCCTTCATGCATAGCAAAATGAGCCCAAGTTGAAGTGAGAAAAAGTGAATGTAAGGTGGTAAGCAAGGTAAAAGTTAAGGTGAAGATGAAATATGCTAGGTGTGGCAAAGTATTATTCCCCCTTCCATATGTAGAATGCGCCTAAGGTGGTGTAAGTGTTGCTAGGCGTTGAAAGTGCTAGGTGATGAATTTTTTTTTTTTTCAAAGGCAAGATGAATATCCTTCTTCAAGTTGGATATGCGCCCAAGGTGTTGATGAATATTGCTAAGGCGTTGGAGTTTTAAATGAAAATGTCTTTCAAGTGTGAAATAAAATGCAAAGTGGCGAATGAAAATAAAATGTGCTAGGCGCCTTCAAGAAAATCTTCTAAGTGAAGTTGATGAAATTTCCACCACTGGTAAACGAATGAAGTTAAATAAAATTTTCTAAGGAAAATTTTCAAAATGCAAGGTGATTTAAAATTTCTCTAAGGCAAAATATTTTCTTCCTTAGAAAATACGCCTAGACATGAAGGTGATGAAATTCTTCTTGAAGCACGAGCAAATTTTCCAGTAATGAAGTCAGAGATATTGGCATTGCAGGACGATTTAAAAATTTCTCAAGCTAGAGCAACAGGATATTCACAGAGATGAGGAAACGGGTTAAATTTCACAAGGAAATAATTTTCTAAGGTTCAAAATTTAAAAAAAATTTAAATGAACCCGTTCGTTGGGTACCCATGGATTCGACACGTTCTGAAGAAAATTTTCTTCTGGGTACTGATGATCTTCGATGAGAAATGGATTTCCATGCCTTCCGCACTTCGCCAAGGCCTTCAGCATGAAGAATTTAATCGGTGCTCGAATTATGAATTTTCCTAAGGGAAAATTTTAAAATTTCTAAGGCAGATTTGAATAAAATGGTTTTTGAAAAGGAAAATTCTTCGAAGATGAATTTAAAGTGAATGGCCTAGATAATTTTGATCAAGTTCTTCACAGACAAATTTTCCAGAGCCGAAGAGAAGTAAAATTTGAATTTCAAGTGATAGAGCTCCGGCTGGTGAATTAAAAGATGAATTTAAATTAAAAAATTTCAAAAGTGAATTCAAAAGATGCCAGTCAAAGTTGAACTTCTAGAAGGTTGAGATTCTCGGACAAGTGTCAGAAATATCAGAGAGGGAAAATTCGAATTCTTGAAGTAGAGTAGTGGAGATTTAATGCACTGGCTATGCTTGGCTCCTTCTAGAATTCAATTTTTGCTATAAGAATCGAGAGGTCTTTCATTTCTCCTCACCAGTTGAAGAAGTTCGAATTTGCTCTGAAGACTGAAGTGCTGAAGGAGTTCGAAATTTTGCTGTGGCTGCAATTGTTGAAGAAGTTCGAATTTTTGAAGCAAGTGAGTGAGTTGCTGAGTGAAAGGCGTTGGAAGTTGCTGAAGCTCGATTTCGTTGCTGAAGTTTGAAGTTGCCAAGGCAAGTGAAAAATTTCGATTTGAAGAAGAATATTGCTGAAGCTTGAAGTGATCACATTACTGAAGCTGAATATTGTTAAGGAAGTGCGCACTTGCTGATTTGGAGATTGAGAAGGTGCGAATTGAAGTTTAGTTGCTGAGTTTTGAAAATCTGAAGTTGATGAAATTGAGAAAGTGCGAACTTACAGAAGTCCAATTGCTGATTGAAGTTGGGTGATTCCCTTAAAGTATTGAAGTTGCTGCAGCCAGCTAAGTTGCTGAAGTTGAAACCTTGCTTAGAAATTTTCTAAGTATTGAAGCTCGAATCTGTTGAAGGAGAAGTTGAGGTTTGCGAATGAGAAATGATATTGCAACTTCTTGAAGTCGACTGGCAGCCCTGCAAAGCATTTTATTTATTTTCTAAATTAATTTACTCATGGATGTTCATTGTTTTGTAGATGGATGAAGCAAGGACAACTGGCAGGGACAACAATGGTGCATCCAGGCAAGCAGTTATCAAGAAGCTGAGCAAGACATTTATGCCAGAATCAAAGTTCACTTCGAAGTTGGGAAAACTGACTGATACCAATTTGGGCTATTTCAACTTGGAGGCGTTCAAGAATAAAATAGTGGGAATTGGTCATCATCATCCTTCAGACACCTCACACAACATTGTTCAAAGTGGATTATATGCAGCTGCTAGTTTCCCACCAGCCATTCAGTGTTCGGAGCTGATGATGGAGTGCGTCAACTGCTACAAGAAAGATCACAGATCGATCATGTCACCAGATGGTCAAATGCTCGCCAACCTCACTCCTTCAGCTATTGGTGAGGCTTTTGGAATCCCAGTGCATAGAAACATGATTTACAAGTCCAAAGAACGAGCTGAACGAATGTATGCTACTGCATTCGAGAGATGCACAGAGACAATCAATACTCCTTTAGTTAGGTAATCCATTCTTCATTACAAAGCTGCGGGACAAATCATAGCGGGCGACAGGCGAGGAGTATTGTGATCTTATCCATGATGCGATCGAGTTGAGTTGCCCGCAATGATTTATTTTCGGGCCATGGTGTTATACATCCAACCTCGTGCTGGAAGGAAAGGATTACGTCAACTGGGCTGCAATGATCAGTGACAATTTGCACGAGTAGCTCCTGAGCCTAAGAAGAACGAAGACATTTTATATGAGCTCTTACATCATTTACATGCTGGCCCGTATGACGAAGTATAGGGGAATTTCATACAAGGAACCTGTTGGTTGTGGCTCTCACCAGTTCAAAATTCACGATGCCTATCCGCAGTTGCATCTGACAAGCACTACTCATTACAAGCGTGCCAATGACGCCTTCACCATGCACATCACGAGAACACTTCAGGATCGGATGCATCACAAAATCTCGAAGGAAGCCCTAGAATTGATTAAGAGGTATGGGTGCTTGTTTATACAGTTTCCGAAGTTCTCTTACATAAGGCTGCAAGGATTCTCTTCTTATCCATATAGGCTGCCTAAGTACCCAACCGACAGAATATTGATGTTAGAGATATCTAGGCAATTGGTTGCCTACGATAAGATTCAAAAGAAAAAGAAGAAGGGAGGTGTGGACTTCCCAATTGTCATG
>VDFB02303816.1:0-24420 GCA_007258455.2 Sequoia sempervirens
CCAATCACTTACTCTCAATCCAATAAAGGCCAAAGCATTGTCTAAAATAATTGACTCAGTCACACCAAATCTAGTTATCAAATCATCATAAAAGTTTAACACGACACTTTCATTGGCTTCCTTCAAAGCCACTGCTTCATTCCATCTGGTAAAATAGTCAGTTGCAATGAGGACCCATCTATGACCTGCACTAGAAGGTGGATTAATAGGTCCTATAAAATAAATGCCCCACCTCATAAAAAAAATTTCCACTTGTATCGGTTGCAAAGGAAAATTTGGCAGCCTCTCCTTTCTTGCAAACATGGCACACTTAACACACTTTCTTTCCCAAGCATGGAAATCCTTGAAAAGGCTTGGCCAATAATAGCTAGCTCTCATGATCTTCCAAGATTTGGTCCTTGGGGAAAAATGTTCCCTAGTTGTTCCATCATGGAACTCATGAATAACCCTATCAATCTTATCATTATCAATGCATCTCAATAACACACCATTATGATCTTTTCTTAACAATACACCATTAACCAGCACATAAGGAATTGAGTGTAACCTGAAATACCTCATTTTGGCCTTCTCTAAACCTTGTGGACACTCACCAATCTACAAGAAATGGACCATATCTTGCATCCAACCTGCACCCAATGCAGCAGCAACAATCTGAGGCCCATCACTTGTCACAAGGACAACCTCTCTTTCTGTTTCTACCTCATTTTCAGACCCTAAAGCAAGTTGTTCACATAGCTCTTTACCCCTTACAATCTTGGTAATTTTCATGTCAATTTCATATTCCATGACCTTTATAATTGTAGTGTAGAAAAATGTGTCCTTTGCTTGATTTGGGAATAATTGATGACAAATTGGACTTAATATTGCCTTGTTCTAGTGTTGTGAGGTGTTTTACACATCCACATTAGGTCTTGGGCCCTTTTTGAGCTGAATTAACCTAACTTTATCCTAAATTAATGTTGTAAAATGCATTTATTTACATTTTTATGTTAAATTCAAGAGGCTTGTAAATTAAGTGGACCTAATCTAGTGTTGTAATATGTTCTACACATTCACATGGAATTTCGGGCCCTTCTAAGCTAAATAGACCCAATGTTGCCATAATTTAGTGTTGTGAAGTGTATTTATTTACACTTTCACATTGGATTTTGGGCCCTATTGCATTTATGACATTTATATCATTGTTAATAGGCCCCTATTACCCCTTATTTTTGCATCCTGGGGCATATTTTGACAAATATCCTGACAAAAACACTTTAAAACCCCGAAATCTTGAAGACCCACCTCAAAAACCTCAAGGTGGGACTCATTTGTCACCTTGGTCGAATGAGTCCCCTTAGGTGGGACCCATTCACCAAGTGTGATGAATGAGTCCCTTTTGGGGAATTTTTCAAAATTGAGCAGGAAAATTGCAATTCTAACTTGAGTTTTGATGAATTCTAGCCTTGGGGATCAAAATAATGGCCATTTGAGTGCATTGCCTATATAAAAAAACTTCCAAATCCTCATTTCATCCTAGAAACATAAGGTATTCAATTTTTCAAGTCAAGCAAGCAATAGTTAGGCATTTCAAATCTTCACAAGGTCATCAAGATAGCATTCAAGATCATTTCTAAGTCATTCAAGGGAAGATTCTTCATCCATTGTTGTAGCAATTCAAGATCCATCATCATGAAAAGGTTCTAATTACATTACTTCATGTTCGTACTTCATTATCTTATTTCATCATTTTGGTTTAATTACCTAAACGGGGTTTTACCAAGGCAAACCCCCATCCCCTAACAATCATCATTTTTTTCTCTATTTCCTTGTGTGAATGTAGATCTAGGTACTTTGAAGGCTTGGAGATGATTGAAGAATAGGTTTCAAACTTGTTGGAATCATCTCCCTATTTGTAAGGTAAAAATCTTCACAAAAAGTCACTTAGAGCCCCAAAAATCAGGGTTTCAGATCCAGACACTTGGAGGAATAGATTGAGTAGACTAAGAAGAGAAGATCTAGACTTTGAATTTCTAGAAAAGTCAAACTAGTCTCATTCACCAAGAGTGGCGAATGAGTCCCACTATAGGCATTTTTTGGAGATCTTTGCAGATTTGGATACCCATTTTCCCAAGACTTGCTCCAGTGTAGTTTTCCATAACTAGGATTGATTCACCCAGAATGGCGAATAATTCCCACCATGCTTAAAAATCATCATTTTTAGAATTTCAAAGCTATTTCCAATCTCTTCAATGTTTCCAAGTGCACACCATTCACATCTTCACTTTTCTGATCTGCTTTATCTACATTTCTAGGGCATTCTTTAAGTCATTTAGCATTAGTTTGCATATCACACTATTTTTTCCAACTCTTTGTCTTTTCCAAGTTTACACTTGGCAGTGAACCCCTTTCCTAATTTCAAATCATATCCTAGGATACCTTATTGTTAGATCCCTTCCATCCTTTAATTGGTGAAGATCTCTAAGGCATCCTTGAATGTTAGTTGGAGAAAAGTGATGTGTTGTTTCTTAAACCATAAAGCATCCATTTTTCAAATAATCATTTTGGTGAACCTATATTTAGAATACCTTATTTTCTGATTTGGATTCCATCATCATCCTAGATTTATCTTGCATTAACATTGCATTACATTTTGCATTAGTTAATTTGCATTCTAGGGTTTCAAATTTTTGCATTAGTGAAAGTTCATATAGTTTGCATTTTTTCATCTCAAATCATTAAAAAACATATAAAATCTACCTTTGCATTTATTCTTCAGGTCATACAACAAAAAAAGAATCAAAACCAATTGAAAAAATTTAATTTTTTTGAAAAAAACCCTAACTAGGACTCATTCGCCATTCTGGGCGAATCAGACCCAATCCGGTTTTTAAACTGCCTGTTACAACATCAAAAACCTCATTTTTGTGCTTCCTAAGCCTCCTAGTAACATATACTATAAATCTAGAAAGCTTCACGAACTTTTTTTTATGCATCTAGGTCAAAAACGTCAATTTAGGGTAGTCATTTTTGAAATCATTTCAATAGCAAGCATGTCATTAGATCTGAAAATGCTCACATTTCTGAAATTTTGCATAACATGGACAAAGCACTTTTCACTTTTGCATACACAATGTTTCTATTCATAAAGCTTTGTATAAATTTGGTAAAAGTGATTTTCATTTTGGGATATATATTTTTTGCATTCTTAAAGCTTTGCATACATTGGATAAAAGTGGTTTGCATCTTTGGATATACATTGTTTACATTGTTGAAACATTGCATGAAATGGTTACAAGTGATTTTCATTTTTGTTCAAACAATGTTAGTGTCTTACATATTTAGGTATGCTAGGAAAAATTTCATATCCCCTCCCTATGAGAGTGTTTTAGTGAAAGAGAATACAACCTTGGACATTCCTAACGATCATGTTTGTTCTTCTCCTAATATTTGTCCTATTGGAAAAAAAGATATTTTGGTGTTAGAAGAACCAATCAATGAGAGTTTTGAGAATCCTAGTTGTTTCTCTCCTCTTACCTCTATTGGTGGACAAGACATTGATGAACAAGACAACACAACCATAGGTAATCATGACAATAACATTTGTTCTTCTCCTAGTATCTCTCCTAGTTGTGAAGAAGATACTTTGATGTTAGAAAACACAATCGATGAAGGTCATGAGAGTCTTAGTTGCCCCTCTTCCCCTACGAAAAACATTATTGAATAAGGAAACGCCATCATTGATAAACAATAAAATTCAAACATTGATCATTCCCCTACTTGTGATAAAGTCATTTTAGAAGAACCATCCTTTGAATGTCAAGAACATTTGGTTTTTAGTTCTCCTAAACACTCTCCTCCTAGGGAGGATATCATGGTGCGAGAAAATATGAACATTGACACATATAATGAGGCTTCCTTAGGTCAAGTGAAATTTGAATCCCCTTCACTAAGATATCATAAAGACAAGATTCTGGAGGTTTTGATGACACAAATTGGATCTCCTTTAATTAGTGAGCATCCTAACTCACCTCCCATTAGTGAATCACATAAAAAATAAGAGATTTCTTGAAATCTACGATGCAATCTAACAATGTTTTGCAGCAACCAAGATATAACATAGTTGCTCAAACATGTAGGGGACCACAAATCTCTCTTGAAACATCACCATTGCTTCAACATATTTTTCCTTGTGCTCCTCATTCACCTTTCCATAATATAGTTGAAGATCTTAAGAATACCCCTGCTAACATATCCATTTGGTAACTTATTCAACTTTCACCTACATACAAGTGTCTATTTCAAGATATGTTGCAAATAAAGTAGGAGGTGATCCAATCTTACATAGAATTGAATAATGTAACATCCTCCTCTCATCACATGCAAGTCACCCAATCAAAAACCACATTCCCTAAACATGAATTACCCTCACTTGAGATTCAAAACAAGCATGACCCCTTGATGATAAAGGTGATCATTAATGAAACTTTAGTTAGGTACACTCTCATAGAAAATGGAGCAAAAATTAATGTTTGTAGCATGGAACTCCTAAACAAAATTGGCATGGAAAAAAAGCTCATTCAACTTAATGATGTTCATATTCATGGATTTGACAATGTTAATAGGGAACCACTAGGGATGATCACATTATAGGTCTATTGAGGTTGAACCTATAGTGTTGCCCACCTCTATCCATATCATGCAAGGACCCCTTCCATACATTCTTCTCCTAGGGAGACCATGGATTCATGTTATGAAAGGATTCCCATCTACCCTTCACCATTTAATGAAATTTGAATACAACAACAAGATATACATAGTTGGCATAGATGAACGAAGCTATGAATCAAATCATCACAACATTTCCAACTCCCCTAATACTTTCATTCCAAGATCAAAAGTTGAGCCAATACAAGTTGATACCAATCCGTCACCTACAATAAAACTCTTTAGTGATAAGTGGGGTTCATTATATTTTATGCCTCCTTTCAATAAAGTTTCCAAAATCTCACCCTCATAGTCCAAAGAGTCATATACAAATGATTAATTTTCAGATACAAGTTCTATTAGCAATTGGGGTTTCACACCTTCCTTTAGGGGAGAGTGTGAAATATCACAATCCAAACCAAAATAACCTTGTGTTTCATTTTCTCAACTTAGTTCCACAACATTACCCCATGGTGGTGATGGGGGCTATATAACTCCCATCCCTCATGAAGGAATGACACATAACATTAAAAATTATTTATGTTCCCTTGAAGAAGTCGATCCTTTTCAAAAGCATAAACCCCCTTCATCTAACTTGAAAGATTGTTATGGTATTGGACACAATCTCCCTCCTACACATGGATATAATGAACACACGAAGCAAGTTGATATACCATACTCTTTTAAGAAAGATCTAAGTTTACAATCTTTATCTCCCTTCCCATCTAAACCCTTGTCATTTAATGTGTGTATGAAATCTTGCGTAACTAAAGAAACACCCTCTACCATTGATCAAGAATGTATCTTCTCAAGACTCCACCATGATCGCTTGATATCTCTCCCTCCAAAAACATGACAAAAATTCTATTACAATAATTAATTTTGTGCATATCATAGAGTTCATGGTCATTCTACTAATGAATGTAAGGCTTTACATAACAAAATTCAACACCTCAAGGAGTGTGGTGCTCTTCCTTGTGTTGAAGCACCTAATTCCTCTAACTAATACTTATTTTCATCCTATTCGACTCACCCTTGTCCTACACTAAGTGGGGAAAAGGGGTTGGTTAGCCTTGTCCTCGTATGTCACTTGTTGTTGCCTCTTTTGGCTAGTTGATCACCTTTCATGAACATATAAGAGTAAGATTGGGATGTGGATGGAATGCCTTAAGTTGGCTCGCATGTGACATACTTATCCATGACGTAGCTTATCAGAAACATATGACTTGGCATCGGGCTTTCTGAATAAGCTCTCATGTCTTCTTCTACTTTAAAGCTATTGCTCACAGTAATGGTGTTAGCAACCGCTTTAAATTGGGGGCATACATCGACACTCATATTTCATTGTGCGATTTTCTTTTTTCTTATGATGCATCCTTTTCTTGGTGGTGTCATTGTGCTTGATTTCCTCCAAAAGCACAATATTTCTTCGACTTGTCCTCTCTTGGAGACATTAGGCAAAATGTTCCATAAGAAGACACCTTGCACAAACTAAGCAAAATCCCTTTGAACATACCTTACACTGTTTTGGCATTTACAACAATTGTTATATGGCCACCTTGCATAATACAGCTTGCATGCCTGTGGAGCCATCCTATTTGTTCATGAGTTTCAAGCATACGAAGTTTTGCTTGACACATAAAGCTCGAAAAAAAAAAAATATTGTTTTACCTTATTAAAGTTATCAAGAGGTATAACTTTGGTATGGTTGAGTGGGAAGCCTGATCCAAGGCATGACTTTCTCTGTAGCCACTTGCGTATGTGTGTGAATACATACCAGCCATGAATGTTTGTTTCTCACCTTTTGGGATTTCTCACCCAACGAATAGCCAAGAGTTATGTTGCCTCAGAGAAAGTATGCATTTCTTTTTGGACAAATAGCCTAGATCTGATCCACATCGTGTTGGACGAACGGTCGAAGCTTGATGCACCTCTTTTTTATTTCTACTATTTTTCTTTCTTTTAGTTCTTGACATTGCATGATTGTGTATCTCATTCTACTGCAAACCATGACCCTTGTGTGTCCTTTTGTGCTTATGCTAGTTTGACTTAGGATCTTGGATCCTAGAGGCTTGACCTCCTCCTTCATCTTCGTTATCCTAGACTATCCACATTGGTATGATTGGACCCCTCTTGAATGTCTACTTTAGTGTGAGTTTCAAGCAAGTTCATCCTCTCACTAAAGTGGGGGCTAAATATAGTGTAGAAAAACATGTCCCTTGCTTGATTTGGGAATAATTAATGACAAATTGGACTTAATGTCACCCTGGTCTAGTGTTGTGAGGTGGGTATGTGCAGGATCATGATGGGCCAAAAAGTGGCAATATGATAGGTATGTGGCTGATGACTATTTTTTTACCCAAAATTGATGAAACGAAAAGGGTTTTGTAAAAGAGATTCTCAGATTTCCACCAATATAAATTATGCTTTACTTTGAATTTAATAAGTAATTATTATTCATTTTCTTTTTTAATTACGACTAAAGTCCTGATTGATAGGCTGATTGAAAAACATCTAAAGCTGTCAAAAAGTTATCACATTTTTTGAATCCAAAACATGCGTCACATTCTATGCTTCACATACTACAGGATTAAAAGAAAAATTGAATTTCATGAATTTTTGACCAAGTTAAGGTGGTTAGGACATGAGAGTTTTATATTTTTTAAAAGTTGTAATAAAAATTCATAATTAATTATTTACTTGGAAAAAAATTACAAAAAAATATGCATCACATCGGGGCATGATTCCACTACTTATATCAAAAATATTATAAAAAAATATTATCATTTTATTGTGGTTAGGGTGGTTAGATAGACACCTACTTCTTATTTTTTCCCTGAAATTTAAGTACTACTACATTGAAATTTCAAATTTTCACCAAATAGATGTTTTTGTTTTTAAAACAAACCTAGTAGTTTAGAAACTACATTTAATTTGCTACAGATTCTATTCTTACATATTTTTGAAATAATATAGATAACTTATTCAAATTTTTACGTCAAGTTTCCTAACTCTGATTTTTCTAAATTTTTTGCCACTTAAGGGCCTATTTTTTCCATGATGATCTTTCACATACCCAAGTGTTTTACACATCCACATTAGGTCTTGGGCCATTTTTTAGCTGAATTAACCTAACTCTGTCCTAATTTAATGTTGTAAAATGCATTTATTTACATTTTCATATTAAATTCAGGAGGCTTGTAAATCAAGTGGACCGAATTTAGTGTTGTAATGTGTTCTACACATTCACACGGGATTTAGGGCCCTTCTAAGCTAAATAGACCCAATTTTTCCTTAATTTAGTGTTGTAAAGTATATTTATTTACACTTTCACGTTGTATTTTGGGCCCTATTGCATTTATGACCTTTATATCATCATTAATAAGCCCCTATGACCCCTTATTTTTGCATCTCGAGGCATATTTTGACTAATATCCAAACAAAAACACTTTAAAACCCCAAAATCTTGAAGACCCACCTCAAAAACCTCAAGGTGGGACTCATTCGCCACCTTGGGCGAATGAGTCCCCTTAGGTGAGACCCATTCACCAAGTGTGGCGAATGAGTCCCTTTTGGGGACTTTTTTCAAAATTGAGTGGGAAATTTGTAATTCTAACTTGAGTTTTGATGAATGTCAGCCTTGGGGATCAAAATAGCAGCCATTTGAGTGCCTTTCCTATATAAAAAGCTTCCAAATCCTCATTTCATCCAACCAACATAAGGTATTCAAGTTTTCAAGTCAAGAAAGCAATAGTTAGGCATTTCAAATCTTCACAAGGTCATCAAGATAGCATTCAAGATCATTTCTAAGGAATTCAAGGGAAAATTCTTCATCCATTCTTGCAGCTATTCAAGATCCATCATCATGGAAAGGTTCTAATTACATTACTTCATGTTCATACTTCATTGTCTTATTTCATCATTTTGGTTTAATTACCTAAAGGGGGTCTGACCAAGGCAAACCCCCATCCCCTAACAATCAACATTTTCTCTCTTTCCTTGTGTGATTGTAGCTCTAGGTGCTTTGAAGGCTTGGATATGATTGAAGAATAGGTTTCAAACTTGTTGGAATCATTTCCCTATTTGCAAGGTCAAAATATTCACAAAAAATTCACTTACAACCCTGAAAATCAAGGTTTCAGATCCGGACACCTAGAGGAACAGATTGAGCAGATTGAGGAGAGAAGATCCAGACTTCGAATTTCTAGAAAAGTCAAACTAGACTCATTTTCCAAGAGTGGAGAATGATTCCCACTATAGGCATTTTTTAGAGATTTTTGCATATTTGGATACCCATTTTCCCAAAACTTGCTTTGGTGCAATTTTCCAGAACTGGGACTGATTCACCTAGAATGGTGAATGAGTCCCACCAGTCTTAAAAATTAGCATTTTTAGAATTTTAGAGTTATTTCCAATCTCTTCAAGGTTTCCAAGTGCACACCATTCACATCTTCACTTTTCTATTCTACTTTATTTACATTTCTAGGGCATTCTTTAAGTCATTTAGCATTAGTTTGCATATCACACTATGTTTTCCAAATCTTTGTCTTTTCCAAGTTTACACTTGGTGGTGAACCGAGCTTTCCTAATTTCAAATCATATCCTAGGATACCTTATTGTCAAATCTCTTCCATCCTTTATTGGGTGAAGCTCTCTAAGGAATCCTTGAATGTTAGTTGGAAAAAAGTGATGTTTTATGTCTTAAACCATAAAGCATCCATTTTTCAACTAAACAATAATTCAACCTGCTCTCTTTTCATTCAAGTCTCTGCTTAAAAGGAATTCCTTGACACTAGGATGGGAAACCATGAGATGAACCTTGTTATTAGAAATCAAATGCTTAAACTTTTTCAAATTCTAATGACATCAAGTACATGCTTTTCCACAAAAGTATACCTCTATTCATAGTCCTCCAAACCTTGACTGAAAAAAGCAATAGGCTGTTCTAAATTATCATCATTTTGTTGTACCAACATTGTAGAAATGGTTTTTATTCTACCAAAGGCATACAGAATAAAATCCTTTGCAAAATTAGGATTTACCAAAGTGGGAATTGTTGATAATGCCTCCTTGATTGCTTCAAAATTGTGCTTGGCCTCTCTAGTCTAGCTGAAACTTGCATTCTTTTTCAACATAGTAGTTAGTGGTTTCAAAAGCTTTGCAATATCTGGAATAAATCTTCTCAAAAAGTTAATTCTACCAAGAAAAAATTGCAGCCCATTTTTATGGATAGGTAAAGGCAAGGCTAAGATAGCACTTACTCTCTATGGATCAATGGTGATCCCTTGTTTTGACACTACATGTCCAAGAATCTTGCCTTCATGAACAACAAAAATGTATTTTTGGGGGTCAAGGGATATACAAATTCCCTACACCTCTCAAAAACTTGTTTCAAATGGGAAAGATGCCCATTTGTATTCTTATAAAACACTATCATATCATCAAGGTAAATGAGCACTACCTTATAGATCAACCTTTGAAATTCCATGTCCATGGCCCTCTGAAAAGTGGCACCAGCATTAGATAGGCCAAATGGCATTCTTTTATAGGTCATAGTGCCCCACTTTGTGGTAAAAGAAATCTTATATTGATCCTCTTCCTTGACTAGAACTTGGTTATAACCAAAATAACCATCAAGCAAAGAAAATATGTCAAAACCAGCAACAACCTGAAGGATATGCTCCATAGAGGGTAGCGGGTAATGATCTTTTAATGAAGCTCTATTAAGGTCTCCAAAATCTATACAGATCCTAATTTCCCCATTTTTCTTTCTAACTGAGACAAGGTTAGAGACCCATGATGTATGCTTGATTGGGAAAATAATACCTCCTTCAATCAACTTAGTCAACTCTTTTATCATAAGAGGCTTAAATTTGGGAATTAAAGGCCTTTTTTCTTCCTAACAAGTGATCTAATTCTATAGTATGTTGAGCAATTTGGGATCAAAACCCTTTAAATCTAAATACTCCCATGCAAAGACATCATGAAACTCTTGACAAAGTGCAATAAAATATTTTCTATCCTCATGGGAATTGTAGACACGTAAAATGTACTGATTGACATTGGACATCTGATCCTCACCACTAACATCGTTTCATCCTGAATCATCCTTTGGTCTAACCATTTAATCAAATACCTTTATCTAATTAAATTCATCAATATTCCTCTCTTAATTAAATAAATCGGTTATCTAGTTAAGTCATTCTTTCTCGATAATTAAATTAACCATTTTGATCTAATTATCCTATTTAATTAAATAATTAATTTTATTTGATTAAATCTCTTAATTCTATCTATTAAATTAAATAAATTAAAACCTTATTTATTTTAATCTAATATCATCTCTTTTAATTAAATAAATCAAAAATCCTTATTTAATTAATCCTTTATCACATTCTTCTCATATTTGATTTAAATAAATCCACAAATTTAAGTCAAATAATCATTTAATCCCTTCATTAAATTAATTAACCTGGATTAATTTAATCTCTCCTCATGTCCCATCCTCCATCTTTTACCATTTGCACATGAAAATAGATTTAATTGATTTATTAAATCTCTATTTTCCTTCAACAAGGCATCTTTTAAGGAATATTCCCCAAATTTGAATTCAAAATCCAAGTGGGATGAGTCCTTCCAACAAGGAATTTACTCTCTCTTACATGTCCTTTGCCTTGAGCCAAGTGGCATTCAATGCATTCTTCCTTCCCTCTTGCATGTCATTTCAACAAATTCAAAATTCAAATATATGCATTTATTGCCGCAATCCTCAAAACTTGCACATCCTCCATCCACTCATAAGTTGACAAGTGGAACTTTGCCATTGGCTAATTCTTAGTCTCATATTGCTCTATTTTGGACATTCATCCTATCTTTCAATCTTCAACTCTTTCTTTCTATAAATAGAGAGCTCATTACTCATTCTATCATCCACAGTTCATGCAAAGTTATTATACTCAAATCCATAGCAACTTATCATCAATTTCATCCAAGCATAGTTAGTCTTTTTGAAAATTTTCAACATGGAGCTCCATTGAAGTCATCACTACAAGCATCCATCCTTCATCAAGTATCTTCATCACATCATTAGAGTTGGGAAAGGGCCAATTTTTACATCAAATTGGCACCAACTCCCTCAACAGATTAAGAGTTTGCTTTGTTTTAGAATATGATTTGATATTTTTGTTTCAAGTTTGTTGTGTTCTTCATTTCATTCCTCTTCTTTTGCATACAAATGAATTTCTTGAGGAATCATGTTTCTAATCTTGCATTTGATCTAACATATTGATTGTTTGTTGTGTTTGTGCAGGTTGGGAATCATGGTTCACATTTTTGTGCTAGAAGGAGGGCCTACCAGAATGATCAAATCAAGTTTTTTGAGAAAATTATGTGGTTTCTTTATGTTTTTGGTGTTTACAGCAAACAAAACTGCTCGCAGTCCAGCGTCGCAATACAGAACCGCTCCAAACTGCAAACTGCACCGCTGGAATCAAATTGCACCGCTCCAAACTTCAAATTGCACAGCTCCAAACTTCAAACTGCACCACTCCAAACTTCAAACTACACCACTGGAACTCCAGCATCGCCATATAGAGCCACTACAAACCCAAACAGAGCCGCCATCACAGACAGAACCGCTTGACTTTCTTGCTTTTTCATGCAAACTTAAAATGGCCATATCTTGGTCATTTTTTGGTCTTTTTCAAAGCTTTTTTGTTTGAAATGGGGTAGAATTTCATAATCTATCCAATGGTTTAGGTGTTTCTCAACTTTTATAGAGTTAAAATTTTCAATTTTTTACCTAAAGTCAAATCATATTATAACTTGGTTTAAGTTTTAGGGTTTTTATGCTTAATGATTCATCTAACCCCCATATCCTTTTGTTTCTTGATATCATCTAACATTTTGAACACTTTTGCAAGTTAGGAAATCAAAAAAGGGGAGGAGGAAACAAAATAAAAGCTTCTTATGACATCATTTCTCTATTGTATCAAGTGTCTTTAGACACTCTTAGAAGCAATTATAATTCCAAGTTTAAGGATTTTATATCTTCAAGCTTTTAGGACTCAATAGATTTCAATTTGAGCTCTAAAAAGAGCAAGACAAAGGGATTAAAAAGAATGTTAGGAGAATTTACTAGATTTTTTTTAAGGTTAACAATTGAACAATCAAATCTCACACTTCTTTTGGTGCACTAAAAAGAATTCACTTTTGCTTTGTGGACTTAAAATGAACAAGTGTTCTCATTGTTTTGTAATTACTTACACAAAGTAATATCATCAAAAGACGTATGCACTTCTCTCGTGCCTCACGGCGATCTTGAGAATTAAATTGCTTTTGGTGATATTAGGTTGTGTAAGTGATTTCCTTCACACTTCATTTTGGGATTAAAATTGAATAGATCTTTGTGAGTGTGAGTGGAACATATTGTGTGTGTTCTCCCTTTGTTTCTAAACGAAATTTGATCAAACTACGAATATGTTTGCTTTCTTTTATTTATCTTAGAGTGCCTGCCTTGGGGAGAAAGTACTCACCCAAGGGAACAACTCAACCGGTAACACTTTAAACCCAAGAGTATTTCCAGTCGGGATATAAATGTGGGTATTGGAATAAACGCCAGTATCATGTGGTTGGCTCCAACAAGAAGGGAAGCAATGGTCTCTCGCCTCAATGGGTCAACTCCTATGAACAGAAAGTCTGAATTAAAACACTTGTTTAGAAAAGGCCAAAATCCTTGATCTACTTGTTAGTGCAAGAATGGTCGTTCTGAAGTCATCCCACATTTTTACGGCTCTTAGTAGAAATGAAAAGCATGCCATGGGAGTTTCATGGGTGTTGATGCTTGGTCGCCACGTATAAGTGAGTGTCCTGGAGGGGAGCCAATGGGGTCAAGCATCTAATCATTCGCTAAGAGTAGACGTAGGTGGACTTGTCCAAGTGGGAACTCAACAAGTAAAGTCTTTCATATTCATAGGATTGTGCATGTTCTTGGTATCAAAACACTTGCTTGTTCGAAAACATTGGGAAACACACATTCAACAGGAAAATCAAAATTTCAAATCCCTTAGTTAGAGAAAATACCTTTGACAAAACCCAAGAACTATTGCTTACCCTAGGGATTATGTCCTTAGAGGTTTCTAAGTAATTTGGTTTACATCTTAATTTTCTTCTACCAAGGTAAACACTAGGTAAACATTGCCTCGATTTCCTTGAATTCCACATAGCACTTTATGGGATGAAAAGAAGTTAGGAAATTGGACATTTAGTTTGAAAATCTAATCAAGAAAGTGTTTGTGGTAAAAAAATTCACTAATCAAGATGAAATCAATTGAACCCCACACATGTGCTTGTGTATCTTTTGTCTTATGGTGTTTTGAGCAAGCATTGATCTTTTGGTTTTAAGGAAAAAGCATGTTCTTCAAAACCTTAGCCTTGTAAACAATTCCTTAAGTTCATTTAGGATCAATATCAAGCACTTCATCCATTTCAAACATTTATCATCCCATCCCACAAGCAACTTTAGAGCTTTGGAAACATCATTATCTAGACTTGGGTACATCCTTAAAACAAATCAAAATCACCTTGTTTAATTAGGAATATGGGAATGCATCCTTTCTCATACCTCTAGTTAAATTAGCACACCTTTGAACAAGTTTATCCTAAAGATCACATCCAACATCTTAGGGTTTACAAGTTCATTATCCAATCAAAACCAATCAAAATCAAATCCTAAAGTCTAGCATTGATCCAAAGTTCCTAAGAAAAAAAACACCCATATCATTCACCCCTTTCATCATTCATCTCATCATTGGTCCTAAACACCTTAGAGGTCACTTTTGCAACAAATTCAAAACACAAGAAGAACATGGAATATAAACTTGATCCATACATCATAAGTGGTCTAAACCAAGCAAATTATCAAAGCCTCACAATTCCAATTGATTTTCAAAACTCACATTTATACAATCCATACATGGAATCATTATCTCCTACAAACCTCAATGGTACAACAAATGTGAGTATGCCTAGTCAAAAGTTTGGAACACCTTTCCCAATGGTAGATTTAAATCCAAGTCCAAACCTACAAATCTATCAACCAAACACCCAATGCATGAGTCTTCCTCAAAACAACATCATCCCACCATATCCATACATGCCAAATATGAATGTACCAAGTACAACTTTACAAAACATGAACATTTTGAATCCAAACTTGGTAAACTTTGGGATGGATATGTTTACAAATCATACAAATATTTTTCAAAGTCCAAACAAGATGTTAACGACTCCAATTCAAGGTAACACCATGCAAAATCAAAGTTACCTAAATCAAGACAATGTGATTCCCAACATCAACAATGTTCAATTTCAACCCATAATGCCAAATTTGAACATCATCCCAAGTCAGAACATTGTCCAAAATCAATTTGTCCATGATCCCATGCAAACACCACAAGTGTACATCCCAAATCTGCTTGAACAAAATCCAAATCAAGGGATTCAAATTCAAAATCAAGATCAAATTTTGCTAGAACAGCTTGTTTCACATGCCAAACTAATTGAATTATTGAGCCAAGAGATATCTTCACTCCAAAATCAATACACTCTTCCTTTGGTTGAACCATGCCATCAAAGCATTGAGTTGTGTCCACAACCACATCAAGAACAAAATCTCCAATGCCAAGAGGTTAGATATCAAGATCAACATCAACAACAAACCCAATTACCCCATCTTGAAGATCAATCACCATGTTTCAAAGATCAATCACCACATCTCCAAAATCAATCACCACAAGCTCAAGTACAAATCTCACAAAGTAACAAACGAAAATACACACCACTTGGGAGACCAATCAAATCAATCCTGCAACAATTGGTACAAGAAAATCTCATCAAGCTCCCCATTTATGGGAACTATCAAGAACCCCTAGTTAAACTACTAGGGTATAACGAGGAGCACCATTGTGATTTTCACAAAACAAAGGGACACACAACATCAAGTTGTATTCGACTCAAAAATCTCATCCAAGACCTTATTGATCAAAAGATAATCACTATTGGGGACAATCATCAAGATCTATCCATCAATGAACACCTTGAATATGTTTCCACCTCATCCAATGATCAAATTAACATACATCAAGAGTCACTTTTCAATCATGATCAAATCCACCAACAATACCCAATAATGATCCAATTCAATAAATGTCAACATCATTTGACCCTATGGTTGAAGACATTGAAAATCCCTCCACCTCAATTGTTGAAAAAAATGATCAAGATCTCTCCATCAATGAGCACCTTGAAGATGTTTCCACCCCATCTGATGATCAACTCACCATACATCAAGAGCCACCTTTTAGTGATCTATTTCAAGGAGTGTTAGAATTATTTGTTCCCATGCACATAATCTACGATCCATCGACCAATGATCATATTGAAAATGTCTCTACATTTCCTTATGAGTTAGAGGACATATCTCAATAATTTATCCCAAAGCATGATCAAAATCTTTCACCAAGGTCTAGAAATGGTCCTTTCCAAGACATGTTGACCCCCTTTGACCTCATGATTACAAATACTAAAGGAATCTTCAACTCGACACTTGATCCAAGCCCACTCAAAGATCAAGAGGATAATGAACCACTTTTTGTTCCTAATGAAGATATCCTAGAAATATTTATAAGTAATCCATCCTTTGAAACTGACCCATGTCAAGAATTTGATCCAAAGCATGTCGAAAGCAATTCTGAAATCATTCAAGATCAAGAGTTTGTATCTCCAAGCTACTACAATGGCCTAATGGATACTCTCTCATCTATACGAGATGATCATTTCCACATAGCACATACTCCTCCATCTACCCATGAGATGCTTTCTTTGGATGGACATGTAGATGATCTTCATTCAGAACAGGATTCCTTTACTCCTGACATTATTACACAAAAAGTGCAGGTTAGTGATTCCTATAATCAAACTATGTTTTCAACATCAGGATTAGATATATCCCAAATTCAGACTGAGGACATCATGTATGGAGATATCCAACATTATCCACTCAAAGAAACAGGTCAGATAGAATAGAATATTCTAGAGTCAGCAGAGCAGCAAACCAAAATAACATCATCTGTAGTGGTTATCTATCAGAGAATGTGTACCGAACAAGACATCTCAAAATAAGCAGAATCAAGGAACGAAGGTTCCACTACCACAATACTGGGGGAAACTATGTCTCAAGAAAAAATCAACATAGGGAGCATGAAGAGTCCTTATGATGAAACTGATGCCAATACTACAACTAGCCACATCATGAATCTTCATCCACCCATCACCCCATCCACGAATTCGGACCAATGTCAAAAGAAAGATTTGAATCAAAGCACAAGGAACATTATTAAATCAGAAGAAGCAGAGAAGAATAATGGACAAATCAAATACAAGTGGATACCAAATAATACAAAGAAAGATTATCCCTATCAAACTCCATTAGTCAAATAAACTATGGGGAAAAATAAGAAAGAGAAAAGTATCCATCAAAGATGTCCACAAAAGAAAAAGAAGGCTTCTCAAGCGACGTACAAAGTATATCAAGCAGTTGGTCCTAATTACATGCACACTTCTGTATCCACTGATCATTGATCATCTTCCCAAGCTTGGAGAGTCAAAGGTTCCAAACTATCAACCAATCCATCTCCTATCTATAAACACACTCCATCCACAACTCCACACATGATATCTAATTCTCACATTGACCATGTATTGGCAATGACCCTTTATCATAAGGATTCAGAAGGAACTCTATTGTGATGTGTGCACAAAGACAGTCAACTCTGGTATCAACAAAGCAGATCAGGAATCTCAAAATTTGTATTCAAGTGCATGTATCTTAGCAAAAAAACTTCTTCAGACAGGATATCAATGGCAGATTATGACAAGGGAATCTACATCAACACCACCAGGTGGTTCAGCATGAGCTTAAAATCTTTCAAAAAAAAATCAAAAAATTCAAAAATATCAAAAATCCAAAAAAAATAGAAAAATGATCAAAAAAATAGTAAAGAAATAGTAAAGAGAAAAATCGTCCTCTAGTGAAAACCACTTCGGTGGCACTTTGGGCAGGTACCTTGGTGAAAACCTAGCAAACATGCACCTTGTGTAAATAAGCACTTTCCATCCACCAGGACCTTTACGGCTTGTTCTGCATCATCCATCCATTACATGGCCATCATCCATCACATTCCGATCTCCACCCATCACTCATCCACCTGCATCCAGGCATCATATCTTGATCCTGTGTTCATATCATGATCCCTCCTAGTATTACTTGGCCCATTCCCAAGGTCAATTTGTCCTGCCTTTATCGGAGTAGTCTATTGCATCATGTTGGGGGCATGCTTTCGGGCTGATGCAAGAAGTTGGGTACACAAAAAGCTCAAAAAGTGGAAATGTTTTTGCTGTTTTTCAGAATTTGTCACACTTTGACTAAAAATTTGAGGCACTTCCACAATGAATCTTAAAAAAAGTCAATAATATGAAATTTTGAATTTTGAATCTAGTTTCCAAATATGTAAATTATTAAAATACTCAGTTTATAGAAATTAAATTTTGATAAGGATCTATAAAAACCACTTTTTAAAAGTCCCTGTTTTTTTACCATACCAAGCAGGTGTACAGACAACAGTTTTTGACCCAAATAAAATTATTTTGCTAATTCCTTTTAGGAAAAGAGAGCTAACAACATGAATTTTGGGCTGGATTTTTTTTTGTAATTTTTGGTTGAATATATTTTTTTTAATTAATTTTTTATTGGCCTTAATTGATGTTTTTTCAAATCAACGTGTACGGACAACATAATTGGACCTAAACAAAACATTTTTTGACTCTTTTTTTTTTCATTGTGTAGAGAATTGTCTGAAGTTTGGTCTCATATAATTTTTTTTACAAGAAACTCAACCAATACAAAGTTATTAAAAAACCAAAAAAACCTGATATTTCAAGTTTAAGGCCTAGTTTGCTTAGAAATTAATTAAAAAATAGCAAATGTAATCCAATTTTAACAAAAATTATATATTTATAAAGTAGACATTGTGTTCTCTAATGGGTTTTAATTTTATAGACTCATTCAAAAAAAAAGTCCATCATCTATGTTGTCAAAGTTGGACATTCTTCTTCAATCTGCCTTAGTTTTTTAGTTGCAGGTCAAAAGCTAAGGCTCGGATTGCCAAGCCTTTTCCAAGCCTAAAACCAGCGCTGGATTTGGTATGGGAGTTCAACTTTTAAATAACGCGTATGCGTTATAGAAACGCGTACGCATTATTTAAATGAAACGCGTATGCATTTCATAATGCATATGTGTTACGTTCTGGCCATTGGGAGACCGTAACGCGTACGCATTATGAAACGCGTACACGTTTTTTGAAAATAACGTGTACGCGTTTCTAAAATAGCCGTTTTTCCTAATTTCGAAAATACTGGTAAAACTCGATTTTCCTGCAACATTCATTTTCTGTAGTACGGTCCGAAAGTGTCATTTTCGCATTTTTTATTGCAAATTTGTCTTGTGCAGGGAATATTCTATTCAAATTGTTGGAAGAGAAAAAGTGCAAGTTAAATTTTCTGAAGTGGAATCAAGTGCAAGAACTTTTTACAAGAAGATTTGGAAAAAGTGAATTTTTGGATGTACTCATGATGATTTTGTACTTCAGAGTTTATAGAAAAAATGATCTTCATAGTACATAGTTTAATTTGAATATTTGAAGGAGGTGGAAATTTTAAAATAGGTTTCTTGAATTATTGTTTTGGTCATCAAAGAGGGTTTGGTAACCATGGGTGATAAGAAAAGACAAAAAAAAAGATGTAGAAAGGTAATGACACCCGAAGAAATTCAAGCAAATAAAGATAAGGAGGCAAAAGACAAAGGAAATGAGAGAAATGATTCATCAAATGAAATATTTGGAAGATCTAGTTCCAAGAATGTTGAAGAAGAAGCCATGAATGATGAAATGAATGTAGATGATGCAAATGTGGAGATGGTGAATATGGAAGAAAATGCAATTATGGAGACAAACCCAACTGTGCCTTCAACTTCAACTTTGAATGATATGCAAACAACTTCGTGTGCGTATTCAAATCCACCTCCCAATGATATGGAAAATGCACCTATTCAAACAATCTATCCAGGTATGTGTTCAAACCCAAGTTTTTATAATATTGATATTGCTTGTTTAGATGAAGTTGGATACACACTTGATGAAATCAATAATATTAGGGTTGAAACAATGCAGAAACAAGAAAATGATGAAATTATATCTTATGAGAATGTAAATGAGAATGAAATCCCTAATATTGATGAAAATGAGAATGAAATCCCTTTTACATTTGAAAATGAAAATGGAAACCCCTTGTGTGAATGAAAATGAAACTCCATCTATGGATGAAGGTGAAAATGTTTTTTTTACAATTGAAACAAATGTGCTAGATAACCTTCGTGGTAAAGTTTCTTCAAGACAAATTAGAAATTATGGAAATAAAATATATAAAATGTTTTTTATAGAAAGAAATTAGGATTCCAATGTCAACTCATGGTGCAATTGATGAGAATGTTTAAAATGAGAAAAGTGATGAAAAAATTAGGTGTTTTTGTAAAACCAAAAAAGAAAGATGATTCAGTAGAACAAGTCATATCTAGTGTTGCTAATGCTATTGATGTTATTGTTAAGAAAAGTCGATCAAAAGATAAGAATGCGGCTCGCCGTGCAATAACAACTGCTCTAGTTGATAAAATAGCTTCAAATAAAAGAATGTTAAGTAAGATTAGTAAATGTATAAACTTAAATCCTAGAACTTTGATAAGAGCTGCTAAAAGAAGAGAAACTATTGAAAATGATCCTATTAATCAATGTTGGAGTTTTAGTGGTAGACTCTCAAGATCAGACATGAAATTAACTAATGAAATTAAATCTTTAATCGAAAAATTTAGGTATGATAATACAAGAGTATCACCTAACATTAGAGATGTCTTAAAATTAAGGGTGGGTTCAAATTCATGAACCTCATCCAAAGCATCTCTTAGATATGACTCCAAACTGAATTATATAAAAAAAAATTAGATGCTTCAATCTTACCATTGAATATTAACATAAGTCAAAGATCATTCGAAAAGTGTAAACCTTGGTATGTTAGAATTAATAAGCAACGAATCTCTTGTTGTTGTAAGACTCATGTACAATTTCATTATTATTATGATATATTTTGACATATACGATGCACTTTGCATGCTAACCAAATTATGCAGGACATTTGTGGTATTAATATGCCACTTGAAAGAATCAAAGATTTTATAGCAGGTTTGTTTTGTAATCCCTCTTTAAATGGAAACTCATTTTTTTTAAAAGGATGTATTTATGGAGAATGCGATAGATGTGGTAACTTTTCATTATTAGGAGAATGTATGCATGAAAGTAGTTTAGATGAATTTGGAAAACAATTAGTGAATGTAAAAAAAATTAAAAATATTGAGTATTCTTTAAAAGATGGAAAAATTGGAAAACGTGTTGAGCTAATTGTGGAAAAAGTTAGTGTGCATGCTTTTATTACTGAATTTAAAGATAAGTTTGTACCTAAATATGTTCAACACTCTCAGAATGCTCATTGGCTTGATAATCAATTTCGTTTATGTAAAAACACATTTCCAATTGGAACTATATTGTCAGTTGTTGATTTTGCTAAAAATTATACTCTTGCTCCACAAGAAGAAATTCAATCACAATATTATAATTCAGTGCAAGTAACTATATTTGTTCACATTCTTTATAGACATGCTGAAGATAGTACAGAAGATAATAGAAAATTTTTGAGAGAGTACCATTTTTATGTAAGTGATAATCGATTACATTCATCTGAATTTGTACAATATTGTTTTGATATATTTTATAAAAATTTAAAAGAGAGAGGAATTCAAATGCTAGAACATCTCATATGGTCAGATAATTGCACGGGTCAATTCAAAAATGCTAGAATGTTTTATTGGCTATGTAGAGTTCATAAGGAAAATAATATCCAACACATATGGAGTTTTTTTGAAGTTGGTCATGGTAAGGGAGAACACGATGGAGCAGGTGCATGTGTGAAAAGAGCTCTTGCTAGAGAGCAACTAAAATTTGAGGATGCTGCAAAATTTAGAAATGCACGTGCAATTGTAGATTGGTGCAATACCAAATTATCTACAAGAACAAGTGAGAAATCAATAATTCGACGCTTCTTTTGGTTAGTTGAAGAAAATGATATTTTTTCTCGACAGGATTGTGAAACAATTAATGGAAGTGCAAAATGGCATTCATTTAAGAGTTCGAATGCAAACACATGGACAATATGGACAAGGGAGTTGGCATGCTATTGTCAATTTTGTATTGTAGGTGATTGGCAGGCATGTGAAAATATGGAATGGATCGAACAATGGCAACAAAGAGCTTTAACGCCTACATTGACACATGTTCAACATGAAATGACAATTGAAGATAATCAAGTGTTCGCATCAGATGATTATGATCGTGTTTCAGATCTTGTACAAGAAGGTACATTATTTATTGAGTTGAATTTTGTATGTATGCATGTTTATATGAGTTAAATATAAGTCACTTTTTATTGAATTTTGTATTTATTTTTGTAGGACATGTGTATGCTGTTGTTGCACCTCAAGGGAATGAAGAGCAGATAGAGTACTGGTTGGCTAGATGTGTTGAGAGAAAACATAAGTTGGTACATACTAGAGTGGATGATGACAACTTTGAGTATCCAACTGGTTCAGTGGTTGTTGTTGGCACCTAGCTTCGAAAATATTTGATGAGAAAGAATGGCTTGCCTGCATTTGAAGATTATGAAAGACACAAGAAGATTATGCATTATTCACATTTGATTTTGGCAACCAATATAAAACTAGTTAGATATCAAGGGAGGCCTGCTAATAAAGTTTTATGGACAATTTCAATGGATGATCACGAGACAATCATAGATGCATTACAAAAAAAGAGAGGATGCAGATGGTACAATAGAGTAAATAAATATTGGTAAGCATATCTAGTCGTATATATATTTAATTGATATATATATATATATTTGTCTTTAATCATTTCCTAATTAAAGTTTTATATCATTTTTTGTTTCAGGTCTCCCAAAATTAGATGTTTTACAAAAAAGAGAGGAGATGCACATATATTACAATGGAATTTCAATCTAGAGACTGGTAACTATATATAGTTCTAGATACATTTAATTGCTACTTTATAATTGATTTCATATCCCCTTAAGCCATTCTCTTAAAACCCCTTAAGTCATCCTCTTATGTACCATTAATCCATCCTTTTGCAGCCCCTTAAGTCATTCTATCAACTACCATTAATCCATCCTCTTAGGACCCCGTAATCCATACCCTCATATATCTACCCTTAATTTGTCCACTTGCATCCACTTAAGTCACTCTCTCAACACCCCTTAATTCATCCTCTTAGGACCCCTCAATCAATATCCTCATATATCTACCCTTAATCCATCCACTTGCATCCCCTTAAGTCACTCTCTCAACACCCCTTGGGGTTTAAATTCATTCTCTCAACTCCCCTTAATCCACCCTCTTACATCCCTTCAACTCATTCTATCAACTCCCCTTAATCCACCCTCTTACATCCCTTCAACTCATTCTTTCAACTCCCCTTAATCCACCCTCTTGCATCACTTTAACTCATTCTCTCCAGCTCCCTTAATCCACCCTCTTACATCCCTTCAGCTCATTCTATCAGCTCCTTAATCCACCCTCTTGCATCCCTTAATCCACCCTCTTACATCACTTTAACTCATTTTAGGGTTTTTAGGGTTTTGGGGTTTAGGGTTCCCAAGGTTTAACTCATTCTATCAACTCCCTTAATCCACCCTCTTGCATCCTTAATCCACCCTCTTACATCCACTTTAACTAACTCATTTTAGGGTTTAGGGTTTTAGGATTTAAGGGTTTAACTCATTCTATCAACTCCCCTTGAAATCCACCCTCTTGCATCCACTTTATCATTCTCTCAACTCCTTAATCCACCCTCTTACACATCCACTTTAACTCATTTTATCAACTCCCACATGAAAATCACCCTCTTACATCACTTTAACTCATTTTAGGGTTTAGGGTTTAGGGTTTATGGTTTAACTCATTCTATCAACTCCCCTTAATCCACCCTCTTGCATCCCCTTAATCCACCATCTTACATCACTTCAACTCATTTTATCAACTCCCCCTTAATCCACCCTCTTACATCACTTTAACTCATTTTAGGGTTTAGGGTTTAGGGTTTAACTCATTCTATCAACTCCCCTTAATCCACCCTCTTGCATCCCCTTACTCCACCCTCTTACATCACTTTAACTCATTTTAGCATTTAGGGTTTAGGGTTTAACTCATTCTATTAACTCCCCTTAATCCACCCTCTTGCATCCCCTTAATCCACCCTCTTGCATCACTTTAACTCATTCTATCAACTCCCCTTAATCCACCCTCTTGCATCACTTTAACTCATTCTCTCAACTCCCCTTAATCCACCCTCTTACACCAATTTAACCCATTTTATCAACTCCCCTTAATCCACCCTCTTACATCACTTTAACTTATTTTAGGGTTTAGGGTTTAGGGTTTAGGGTTTAGGGTTTATGGTTTAACTCATTCTATCAACTCCCCTTAATCCACCCTCTTGC